>JBBPRA010000004.1:0-219196 GCA_038092775.1 Boletus rubescentipes
ACAGCATGAACGCGTTCCGTGGACGGGGGATGTGGTTGGGGTTTTTGTTGCGTGGGGAGGTGCGGGAGGGGGGGATGGGCATGGCAGCGAGGGTGGCCGCGGAGGGGAAGGCGAGGGGGAGGGGGTCCGATTCGACGGAGGGGGACGAGGAGGAGGAGGAAGGGGTGCACATGACGACCTCGTCGAAGAGGGGCCACTGATCTGGGATGAGAGGGTCATCGAAGGAGGGATCAAAGGAGAACATGACGGGGGGAAATGCGATCCACTCATCCTTTCGACGCGCTTTATATCTGCCCCTTCACCGCGTCACACCGAGCAAGCATACATTCCCCATTTGGAAGGTCACCTCTTTCTGAAATCACGTAGATTACTGCATTTGGTATGTGACAACAACTCGCTCGGAAGATCCCGCCCCCACGTTGCACGGCACTTTCCATGCGATATCACACCAGCTGTCGCGCCGCCTTGACAAGCTCCAACATCCGCCCCAACGCGATCAGCCCAAAACTCTGGGGCCCGTACGACGCCGGCTCTTCCCTCAGCGCCGTCTCCGCCGCGCACCACGCTGCCCACGCACGCTTGAACGTCTCCCCAATCTGTCGCGTCTCCCGGTAGTAGTCGTCCTCGTCGTCGTCCCACTCTTCGTCTTCTGTGTATTCTTGGTCGTCTTCTGCCGTCGGGTTGCTCCCCCGCATCTCTGCCCTCACAGCACGCACCAGCTCGTGCGTCTGTCTCCACATCAGACGTGTCACGTATCGCCACATCAAACACGCACCTGCAAATTCATCGCGCCCACCGCTTCCCTTCTCCGGTGGTGGTCCGACCAGTTTGCCATGATCGTTCCACTCACAAGCTCTGACTCTGACACGTGGATATCCTTGTTCTTGGACACCGTGTGCATCGTTGCAATCGCAAGCAATCGCTGACAATAGTCCTCCAGCAGATGGTCCATCTCGACTTGCAAATCCTCTGATGGCGCAGCTAGGCTCAGTCCGAGCCCATACAACCCGACCCGTCTCAGCGCGTGCTCAACAATGTCCCCTCCAGATGGTGTTTGAGTCTCACTCCACTCCTCCGGCATCCAGTCCTTGACTGGGACACGACGGAACAGTTGTCCCAAGAGCTTCTGGCTATTGTAGTACTGGGCCGAATTCAAATCAGCCCCCTCCCGAGCGAGAAAGTCGGGCTTCTCTCGGTTTCGGTTCTTTGGCAAGTCCCGGAACTCGACCGGTGTTCCCGTTTTCGGGAAATCGACAGCTTGTGAGGCAAGCTCTGCTAGCCTAAGGCAATCACTACAAGACGGATCGGCCAGATCAGAGAAGCGCAGATGAGAGATGGCAATGTGCCCGACAAGGTCCGCATTGATCTAGCCTACTGTTAGGGCAATCTACATAGATTGGGTCATCCACTCACGTAGTCAAAGATAAAGTTGACCACATCCTCTATTCCACATGGGTGCTCAGTGCTCTTAATTGGGAGTGATACATATTCTCCCGGAGTCACTTCCCGCTCGGGAATCAGTTCCGGCTGCAACGCTCTTAGCAAACAAAGCATGTGACCAGAAAGGAAAAACTGACGTCAAGGATCAGATTAAAATCATCTCCGTCTAGGTCCCCTCCGCCGAGGCACGACGAGAGCGCTCGGTTACCCCTGTCAATCAAGGTTAGCCGACCCCGGAGCTCGCTCCGTTTCGTAGCAGACGTACTCACCTGCACGAGAATACGACAACATTCGTCAAATGCTCCAACTCTCTCCTTCTCACTGCAGTCACCGTCTGCACGTCGCCTGGATGTATCTGAGGGCTACGAGTGATCGCGACCGTACCAGTGATCTCTTGATACAGCTTCGTCTTCTCGTCATAAACCGTCGCAAAAATCTCTCCTTCATCCAGGCAATCCCATTCATCAGACACGCCAAGCAGGGTAAACGACCCTGGAACCGCAATGTGGGCACGATACTTGAGCTCACGCAAGATGTGCGTCTCGGCGCAGTGCAACGTGTTGGCAATCAGGTCATTATACAAGCTCTCCGCCTCGTCCGACTCGACCCGTTCGTCATATATCTTTAGGTTCAATATCGTAGACATGTTGCGGAGCAGCGACGGTAGGTGGAACGACGTGCCCAGCCCATGTTGGTGCAACACCTTGGACGCGTTCATAAAGGAGCGCTGGATCGACTGGGCCTCGTTGATCGAGCGATCCTGCAATTCCAGGACGCGCTCGCTACTCGCGCCCAGGAATTCCAGGAGCACAATCAACGGTCTATTCAGGAACATGGCCTTGGGTCGGAGTGACGTCGACTGAATGTCAAACGTCCGGTTTTCGGGCGCGTCAAACTTGACTTGCGAGGGCCGTAGATAGACGACTCTCCCCTCGAGCGTGGGGTCCTGTACGACCATACCCTTGGCACCGCCAAGACGGAACTGGTAGGCCGAGGGGGCCCTACCTCGTGCAGGGCGCTTCTTTGACCGCTGGTTCGCTCTCCAAATGGCACGTGCAAGCTCCGTCGAGATGGGGCTGCATCCGTCCGTCATGACCTTGCCTGCTGGCGATCTAATGTCATCGATCGTTTGAATCTCCCCCAGCTCTAGTGTGATAGAGGGATCCGTTGCAGAGAATGCCTGAGACCAACGCGCCCCGAGCCTGGCAGGTTGGTGTAACAAGCGCGAAAAATCTCCCTGTGGATGCGTGCGTCAGTGAACCCGGGCGCATTCGAAACGAAGCACGAGACGGCACTGACAAGACTTTCCCTGATCGTCTTGGCGTCTAATACTTCTCCTTGGTCGTCTTGGAACGGCGTGACAAACCAAAGCGAATGCTCCTTGAGACCGCTCATCGAATATCCCAACATCTCGTAGGGTCTTCCTGCGACGGTACAACCGTGAAGCAAAACGGGGCGGTACCGTTTCTCAAGCAACTCTGTAATCGATGACTCCAAGTCCCGCCGAAGCTTGGACCTGTTTTCGTCTTGGAAGGACACGCGCAAGAAACACTCGTGATGTCCGAACCGGCGCAAGACGCTGTTGGACTGATCTGTGACGGGTCCTTCGAGGATGTAACGTGTCGGCGTGAGGATCATATGGTAAGAGTAGGAGACAGCAGGACTGGGGAGTGCGGGTGCGAGTAATCCCCTTGGTCGCAATTGTTCTTCGAGATAGAGCTCGGTTGCGTGCCTGAGACGTCCGTGTAGCGTTGTCGTCGGCGCAGCGTGATTCTGCCCCCGTCTTCGCCTTCGTCTTGACTGCATCTTCATCCCTTCATCCTCCAACAGAGAAATAAACCGCCTAAAGATCGGGCCTGCTGCGTCACCGTGGGTCTCGCAGAGGTTACCCAACTCGTCCTCCAAGGACCGCACGTCAGTGAGACTGAGCGTCCAGTTTGTGATGGCCTTTTCGACTTCAAACGCAAGCTCAAAGGGCAGACCACTGAGAAAGTCGTGGTCGGGACCAGTAGCGTGATGGACCGAGATGTTGTCGCGGACGTGTATGGCAGAGAGTTTAGCGGCGTGACGAAGGTGGAATCTGGTCTGAGCTGCGTAGACAAAAGCTTCCTTGTCGCCTTCGTCGGCGAACGTGCACGCCAGACTGAAGCAACCTGGGGGCATTGGGACATCTGGGATAAGCCCTTGCGAGCGCCGAATGTCCGCTTGGTCACGGAGAAGAGACGGGGTCTCGGTGGAAAATAATGGGAATGTGTTAGCTTTGATGAAGATGATTGGTTCTTCCGTTGCCTGGCTCTCGACAATGGTGTCGATTGACTTGACTGGGTAGGAAACGATCGTGGTGGGGAGTTCTACAGTAAAGTTGAGCATAAGGGTGACGATATTGTCCGAGTTGGAGGGTTGACTTTGCTTGCGAAGTGTGAAGCGCACTAGATGACGCTCAAGATCGCAAGCAATGTCAGCCGTTCCTTCTGCGACAAACTCTGATGAAAACGACCCGTCGTTGAGGAAATGGCCAAAAGCATATGACTTGAGTGGATAAGGTCTTCCCTCTCGGATGCGCTGCTCTTTCTCCATCTTGAGTTTCTGGGGGTCCCTCCACTGCCTGGAGTTGAGTATGGCAACTTTTTCTTCGTTTAAAGGCTTGTTACTTGGGGAAAACAAAACTTTGGAACCTTTGATCTTCACACCGGCTGTTCCATAAGAGCGCAGGAAGATCTGTCCTGCGTTCTCGTTGGGGAGAGTAAGAATGCCAACCTTGCCGCGTGAGTTATGTTTCTTGAAAAGAGTCGTGTCAAAGTTGAGCAGAGGCTCAGGTGGAAATGGCGCCTTGTGCAATATCTTTGCGAGCTCGACTTTGACGTCATCCTCCGTCGCCGCCAAGGCCACTCCACGCATGAAGATATCCATAATCTAGTAGTACCTTGGAGCGTGGTTCAAGTGTGCAAATCGATCCATGAGGGAATGCTCACCTTGTTGTCGTGACAGGTCCTGTGCAGTGAGAGTCCGTCGACCGGGTTTTATAACAGCTGCACAGGACGTCCGGCCCAGACTCATGAACTTTGATCTTATCGATAACAATCGATTGGTCGCTGACACGGGAACCTAAGGCGACCCATATGAAATGGGTCAAGTGCGGTGATCTGCAATTGCACATGTGGCCATAAACAGGTGCGGCACAAGGTCACGCTGAACCTTGCACACCGCGCCTTGACAGCAAGTCACGCGTACAGTTTAAAGCGAACTTACATTCAATCTACACGACGACGCTTCTCCCTGAAGTTGTCTCGATCGTAATGCACAGCTGATCGCTTATCTCGATGCGGCGAACGAGACCGTGAGTGTGGGCGTGGTTTGCCAGTTCGAGAGTCGCGATAACCATGGTCCCTCCTTCGCCATCCATCCTCACGGTCAGTATCTAGGCCCCGTGGTCTATCCCGACTTGGAGACCGACGATCTTGGCGAACTAAATCCTCCCTATCACGCCACGAATCCCTACCGCCCTGCCTGCTCGTTGCCGCACCCTGCGTTCCGGATGTTGTAGACCCTCGAGCAAGCGGAGGACCAGTATTTTGAGGGCAGTCTTAAGAGTCCCTAAGTCAAAGGACAGCGGGGTGAATGAATGCCGTACCTTTCTTCAGATGCGGCCCACCGCACAGGAAGCAGCCCCCACCTTCTGTAGAACGACCACCTGATTTGACAGGACCTGCACCACCAAAACCACCGTTTCCCACAGTGGTATCTTGATCCAAGAGGTGTGTGTATTTGGTTCGGCTGCGCTTTCCGAAGTTCTTGACCTGCATCACTTTTGGCAAGACTGACACATCGACTGTGGATTCTGTTGCTTCGGTGTAATCGTGCCTTTTGAGGACCTCGTCGTCCTGTGGATGCATCGATCACTATATACGACGTAAAGATACGCCCACAGCTGCCCACCTGATGGAAGGCCCCTTTATGCCAATACTTTTGGAGGAATTTTTGTTGGCCCTTTGGTTTTTCCTCTCTGAGTTTGTTGGCTCGTTCTAAATCTTCCTTTAAGCGCTGTTCCTCGGGCAGTGCGCGTCTCCGTTCAATTTCCTCTCGTTCTTCCTCACGCCGGATCTCTTCCTCTTTCTCCTTCTTGATCCTCGCAAGCTCTCTAAAACGCCACGCCTCAAACTCTCCATCGGGGTCAAGCCCGTCGGTATCATCCACGTCAGGAATCAAGTCCTCTTTCTCCTCTACACATTTTGTCAGTCGTCGAGTGCCGAATTGGGCATAAAAGACGTACTCTCTGCCAGCTCCCTTCTGATGCTCTCGGCGACCAAATCATGGCTTTCTTTCTTGCGCTGTTCAGCAGCAAGTTCCTTCTGTCGTTGCGTCTCCTCTACCTCTTGAGCGATCGCATCTCTCTCCACTATGGTCACGCGCCCGCGTCTGTAGCGTACCTGATGTTAACACACAAGGGATATGAGAGGAGTAGTAACGTACTTGGGGACAAATACAGGTCTGAAGAGTAGTTTGGGCTTTTCTTCTTCTTCAGACTCGGATTCATCTTCGCTCGACTAAGTAACATAGTTAGCCATAAACTACAAACGTATGCGCGAAAGCTCGCCTCCTCTTCCTCTTCTCCTACCTGAGCCTGCGCCTCCTCGAGCTCTTCGGACTCTTCTGCAAGACATGGCCAGTGAGAAAGGGCAGGGTGCATGCACATTGCGACACACCTTCCTCCATGAGTGTTCTGCCAGACTCTTCGCGACCTGCCACGATGACCTTGCCATCTCTCGAGATGCTGACGTCTTTGAGCGAGACATTGAGTGCGCGAGCAGACTTTGCCTGAGCTGAGCGTGTTGGTAATGACTCTTCCTCTTCCTCTTCCTCCTCTTTGACAAAGTCCTCATCACCGCCGATTGGAACGTCGCCGTCTTCTTGTACCTGTTCTTGTTCTTCCTCTTCCTCAGAGTCGGATGGGACCTCGGCGACGCCCTTTGGCGCCTTTCCTTTCCAGTAACGCCCCGCTGCTTTGGTTGGTCGTGCGGTAGTATGTTTTCTGACTTGTGTCGCGAGCACGGTCGACATGGCGGGTAAAGAGTTATGATCAGCGCAGTACGTAAGCAACACTTTACACTACACTACAATGAGAGCCCTCGTAGTCCAATGGAGAGTTTATTGCCAGTCTGCCGTGCTCGGAACAAGGGATTAATGCAGTTCAGACAGCCAATGAACGTCTGTTGATATGTCTATGTGATGATTAGTCATCCTAATAACAGAATGAGGTCTGTCCCGAATGTCGTCCCGCTCGACGGTCATGTTGTCCTCACTCGCCCGCTCGTCTCTCTCATCCACCCGCCGTTCTCCACGCGCCTTGACCTTACATCGCCATGCCATGATGTCCGCCCTCTCCGGCCCCCATTCCCACACTTCCACCTTACCAGATACGAGACAGCATCGCTCGCCCCAACATCCCTCCCCACCCGTCGTCGTGCCCTCCGGCGAAGCCGTATCAGCCGACGCCGCATCCCCCCAAGTCGCCGCGCGTCCCCCACCCGTCCCGAAAGCCCCACGGCCCAGACCGACCATCCGGTCCACCAAGGCAGCCTTGTCCATCGTGCGTATTGCGCCCTTGCCGCCCCAATTCGACAGCTGATCACGACTCTTTGGCGGTAGACACCGGAAGCCGTGCTGCGACTCCGCGCTCTCCTCAACGGGCCGACACCCCAACTCATACGTGTTGGAGTACGCAACAAGGGCTGCGCTGGCCTTTCCTATCATCTAGAATACGTCGACAAGCCCGGGAAATTCGACGAAGTCGTTGAACAAGACGGTGTGCGGGTACTCATAGACAGCAAAGCGTTGTTCTCCATCATTGGCAGCGAGATGGATTGGAAGGAGGATGCGCTGAGGTAAGGATGACTTGGTTTTCGTGAGAGCCCCTTGAAGCGTGCTCATGTTCCGTCCTCCAACAGCTCCAAGTTTGTTTTCAATAATCCAAATATCAAGGATGCTTGTGGATGCGGAGAGTCTTTCACTGTCGCATAGCATTCGTACTGTCAATTTCGCAATGCACAATCGCAAGTAGTACCCATATCAATCCCCACTATCGTTCATTTACTGCCTTGTATCCTTATCATACACACTATACGGCAATCACAGATGCAGCCTTGAGCGCACACTTGTTAGGAAAGAGTTGGGGTTCACATGCTGATGTACAAGATTACAGTACACTACATTGTCCGCGACAATTTCACCCACTACCAAAATAACTGAGCGAACGCGCTAAGCATCCAAAAATTCTTTCGGCATATCAGCAAAGGCTGCAGCACCATTGCCCATCAAAGCTAACTGGGTAAGGCACACCGCAGTTTGCCGGTACAGCCGATCAAGCAAAGGTTGTGCTGGACGTCCTTGGGATTCTGAAAAAGACATGAATTCTCGTCGCCGCAGATTCGATGAACTTCTTACGCAAAATAGCTTGATTGAGTTCAGTAGCGAGTGCCACTCTTGCAGCCTGCCCCGCGACCTCGGCTGCATCTCCCCCAGCCCGCAACGGATCATCGTAAGCCATGATCACCGAAGTTCGTTTGAATATCGCGCGGACTTCCGCGCGATTCTTGTAATCGGATTCCAGCTCCTGGCCGTACACAACGGCTTTCTCCAGGGCAGATCCATACTGGGCAGCCGTCGCGCCAGCCCAACTGCTGGTCGAAGAAAGCGAGACGACAGAGGGTTTACGCTTGGGCCCGATGGCAATTGGTGCGCTGCTCGTCGGCATGTTCATCTCTGTGTGTGCGCTCACGTATGGCGTATCGGATTCTGCTTCGCCGTCATCAATATCCATGCCCAGTCCATCCACCATCACTCCTCCGTCGCTACCCACCGTGTCCTCACTCACAGACTCCAGGCCCGACCCAGATACTGATCTGGATACAGGCCCACAACCCTCCACGTTCATCTCATTGTCTTCTGCCGTCATTTTCTTCTTCAACTCCGCTGCTTCCAGCACAAGCTCGACGAACTTCCTGCACCGAAGCTTAAATAACATAAGCCCTGCGTCTGCTTGGAGCACCAGCGGAAAGTGTTTGCGAGTCGCCGTCAGTGCGGTGTCCACATCCCCAGAGACGACGGATTGAATGATATGAGTACGGAGCTCGATGTCGTCAGCAGGAATCGGAGTTAGGGCAGCTGGCCTTGATGTGGAAGCTGTCGAAGGTCCATCACCAATATCCATATCCATAACATAGTCATCTGTAATTGTTGGCGTAACTGTGGTTTCTGGTGCAGACGTGACAGACACCGCGCGAACAGAGAGCCCGCCACGTGCACGACATTGAGACTCGAATGCACGGGCTGTACGTGCATAACCGTGATGCGAAAGATAAGATAAGACGAGATCATTGAGCGGAATCTTTTCACTCGGATCCGCAACGGAACCAGCATTATCAGGGGACGCAGGTACGTCATACGAGCGAAGCTTCTCGGTGGGCCATGTCAAGGGTGTAGATTGAATCTTGGTCCAGATATAGTTGCGTTGTTGAAGTACGTGATCTTCTATATCATACTTGAACGTTTCTTGTCCAAAGTTGGCGTGAACAGATTCACTAGTGTAGCAGAGTCCGACGGCCGGGAAAACGTCGCATTCTTTACCGACATTCTCGAATACCGTTCCTGGCAATATCTATTGGTCAAGAAAGTAGCCGGATTCGAGTGGAGCATACCGAGAAGAGAGCCATTCTTGGTGTAGAATATCTTATTCTGAGTGAAGTCGATGCCACATCCAATAATGTCACCGACTAAAAACAAACAGGGTTGCAGATCTGTGAGTGTTCGCAAACTGGCAGTACTTGCCTCCAAATGTGGTTCCAAAAGGGGTCCCATTCTTGTCCCCAGAACATATAGTGCCACTTTCCCCGTGATATCCCCAAGAATTCTTCTCCCATCCTGGAAGGCGTGATATTTTGACATCACGAGCGATGAAGCTGAAGGCTGCGTGTTATTAATTCTGTATTGACTAACAAGGGAATGGCAAACCCAACACTTATGCGACTGAGTAGCGAACATCAGAACGAGGGCACGATTGAGAATGGTAAACATACCTCTTCGACGCTTTGCTAGTGATCTCTACTTCGTAGTAAAATATTCCGCAAGCGGGTGGCACGGGGACGGCAGTCCGGGCCGCAGCCGCGTCTTTGTCAGACCCTGCAGATGCTCTCGGGGGCTAAGTCACTTCTAGGAAGAAAGACCGAGTAGCATCTCACCCTGGTATATAAGTTCTCGACCATCTCCGCATATGCTTAGATTGGGGCTTCTGTATTCATCGCACCAGCGCGTAGGTAAGAGCAAGGTCGGTGACGATGCGGTCATGGGAGATGGCGTGGTTTTCCGTAACTCGCGGGGAGGGCTCATGTCATCTTCGTCGCTGTCATATGACGGGGACCGTTGCACTCGTCTTACACCCATGGGATCTTGTCTCACGACCGGTTCCGCTTTCCGGGGCGGAATTAACGGCGATGGTTCTGTCTGTAGTAAATGCCGAAGCGCGGAATGTTCCAGATAAGCAGGACGATGAAACGGGACTGTTTCTGCAGGAGCAGGGATGTGTGCGACGGAAGGCCGTTGTGCACTGCGCGCCCTGATGCTGGCAGAGCTTGGTCGCCTCGTACGACCTGGTGAGCCAGATGACGTGGAAGAATTATGGGGGCACACTGTATCGGTCGTGCGAGCCGAGTCAGCCCTGATCACACGAGGTTCGTAAACGGTGTGTGGGGATGTGCTACCCCGCGCGGATAGAACTGAGGGGTGAGTGAAGGAACGAGAGGTGGGCCTAGTGGGGGGACTAGAGGTGATAGAGGTGTTTCCACGGACGCCGTGTGGGATACCTATAGCACCGGAGGAGTTGCGGGGAGGCCATCCCTGGCTGGCTATGCGAGGACGAGACTGCGTGGGGCTAGCGGAGAGGGGTATGGATATTACGGATTCGATGTGTCGAGCGGGGGAAACTGGGACTGCGCGGACTGGGATGCTCGAAGACCGTGAATGCCTGGTAGACATGAAGTGTGCTGTAGGTTTTTGAGCACGGGAAAGACCCGGAGAAGGAGGTGGGGAGAAGGATGAGAGTCAGGGCTGATGGGAACTACTTATATGTGCTCGGTAGCAACCTACCAAGGAGCTTGATGTGGGGAAGTGTCACACAACCCGGTCACAATCATGTCACGCGATCAAGTCCAAGTACGCGTCACTTTCATACCACTACCATGGCATGCTTCCGGTCCTCCTCCACGTAGCGCCATCTAACATGTATTGCACGACAGGAACCCTCCTTGCACTTCGTACCACCCCCAGAACAAAAGTCCGCCTCGTTCACCGCCAAAGCCAACAGCTTCGGACTGCATGACACTCTCCGGTATGGCCCACGCAGCATCGCCGCAGAAACAAGGTCAAGGGGCGATATCGAGCATCGTCTCTCACGCGTAAGCAGTCTCTGCCTGTCCTGCTTCGCATCGCTCAACCGAGTCCACCCAGTGGGAGGAAACGCAGGACAACTTCAAATTGACGATGCTGCGTAACCTGTATGGGTTACACGCGCCGGCCCGTCTACTCATGGAACGCAAGATCGTTGCTGCGGTACGCTCGTGTGATCAGGATACACTCTCGGCTAATGCAGCGTGTGCGCAGAACCCACATATGCCAGGCATGGGACGGAGTAACATACACATGGACATTTTGATGGGCAGGGATGAGACCTTGGATCCAGCAGATTTCTTCCTCGGTTGGTCCGTCATCGTGAGCTGTAGTGACGCTGCTAACGCTGCAGTTAGGAATGGAGCAGGGCTTGCCTCTGAATCTTCACTCGGAAATGGAGAACAAGTTGCGCATGTAGAATTAAACTTAGCAGTAGATTGTATGCACATGTTTGCAAAGTTGGTATCAGTCAGGAGTTGGCAAGCACAGGCTGGTCGATCTCCACCATGTCGACACAGACAACGACCGATCCTTTTGATCCTGTGGTGCAACCCAGGCCATCAATCTCAGAGCCTTCTCTCCAGTCCGGTCCTTTGCCGTTGTTTGATCACCATCTCAGGGTGCTCACGGACTCGTTTCTCAACTTTTTCCTGGAAAGGTATGTGTCCCCGCTAACAACGTGACGACACCCTAGAGATGATCTGAATACGTCAGGAAGCGTATAGAGGAATTTTAGTAAGCGGACTCGCACCATCTCTCTCCCCACATCATGACGGGTCTTGTAGTGTCGAATCTTTGCTCAAGTTGCATCGGAAAACAAAGTCCATTGATGTCTTTCTGGACGATCGCACAGACATAAGTACAGCTCGTCGCGCGTGGGCTGAAATAAGGGACAACGTAGAGAGAGGTTCGTCCATCCTTGTGTCATTAAAATCACACAGCCTTCATTCTTCTAACGCAGAAGCACAAACGAGACAAGCATTCCTCTCAACCCTTACTTTGGATGCTGTGAACAGTTTGATGGCGCTAAAGGTGCATCCTTTATGTTGTGTACGATTATCGTAGCTGAGTCGCATGATCCGACCAGGAAACCCAAGAACGCACGCGTAAACGCATAAAGGAAGACCTCAAGGATTCCATTTCCGCGTATTCGGACTATGCAGAGAACACCTTACCGAAACTGAAGCGCACTTACCTTAAAAAGTGTCAAGAAGTGGAGGTGGCTAGCGTTCCGCTCTCACCTCGCTCATTTAGCTCACCACCATCAGGATCACAAGCTCGCAGCTGCATCCACCCCCCAGCCCCCTTCAGGTGCGACGTATGTTGAACCTGGGGGGACTTCCATGCCCAACTCTCGTTCAAATCCCGTCTTACCTTCAAGACCCACTGTAACTGCACCCCAGCCTCTCCGACCCCTTGATCGAAGGCCTTCGGGGACGACACATGTGGCGCGTAACCGCTCCCCATCGAATTCGGGCACGACATTTTCCGATTTCGCCCAACATGGTATGCATTTGTTATTCAATCTCCACATTTGGCGCTAATTTTGTGCAGGTAAGAAACAATTAAATCAGTTGATAACATTCCTGGATAAGGGTTCTACAGTCAAGGAGACACTGGGGGTGCGCTCCGAAAATAGTGCACTTCGTGCAGTCCGCGCGAAACGTGAAGCCGATGAGGCTGGTCAGTGCCATCTCTGCCTAGTTTTCTCATCAACTTGTTCAAGTTCAGTTCAGATAAAGAATACCGCAAGGGGGTCTACTGGCTAGAGACCTTGCGACTGCATCGAACGAAGATACTGGAAAGCGCTTATACGGTATGAGACTACATTCCTGTTATCTAGCATCCTGACGGAAATTCAGAGCTTGGAGAACTTCATTCGTGATTATTCCGGTACTGTCAAAAGTATACTAGAAAAGTACACCGACAACATGACGTTCGCATCCCTTCCTCCGATCATGGGGCATGGTGCTCACTGGCTCACAGCGCGACTACCGCGACACAGACGCAACTCTCCGAACACGCAAGGTCAATGGTTACAAAGATCTCACCCGAAAAGGATGTATCCCTCGTCACAACTCATATCCCCCGTGCTTTGACTACCCTGATTCCGAAACCCATGTTATATTATAATTATAACGTAGGGGAGTGTAGCGATTTGATCTTTGGAGTCAGTCTGGTGGATTATGCGACATCTCGAGGTCTCGGGGAAATGGAGATCCCAAAGATTGTCCGAATCTGTATACAAGAAATTGACGAAAGAGGCCTGGAATCGGAGGGTATTCATCGCGTAAGATGATCTTTCCTTTACTCCTCGATATCTATTCTTGACCCCAAATTCTTCAGGTGTCAGGGCGGCATGCTGTTGTACAAGATGTGCGCTTTTCGTACTTCCTCCACAAAACCAGGCTGACACGAACACAGTTGCAGCACAAGATAGAAAGGAACGAGGCTTCCTTTAAATTCAACCGTTTAACGGATGATGTATATGCTGTTTCTTCGCTTTTGAAGGTGAGCGTTTTGCTTCCAGTATTGCGATTTCCTAACCCAGACCATCAGTTGTATCTACGCGAGTTACCAGAGCCCTTGTTCAAATATACACTCTCCGATCGCTCTGAGCACTCGGAAGGTCGAGGTGAATTATTCCTTGCAACATTTTTAATCGCTACTCACGCTGCATGTCAAGTTGGAGACCCCAACTCCATAGCTCAAATGCGTTCCAAAATTCGTAGGTTGCCACCCATCCATCGAGAAACGCTTCGAGCCGTAGTGGAGCACCTTTCACGCGTCGCCGCATTCTCGGAGAAAAACAAAATGGACATCAGAAACTTGGCAATCGTGTTCTCCACTGTCATATTCGGCGAAGAGGATATACCGAAGGGAGGCGATCTGCTCAGTGTTCAGAACACGAAGGTACTTGACCTTTCCTCACGTTCCGAAAGACACTGACCATATTCTCCAAAGGATACGAGGATGGATGACCTGATTCAAAATTCCTCGCAGCTCTTTGACGATCCACTTCCAAGCAATTCTCCTCCATTGCCTGATGCGCCACCTGGAGAGCCAACGCCGGTATACAACTACGGTTCGTCCCATACAAGGGTGGGGAGCGTTCTGCCACAACCACGATCACCTCGGCAAAGCGAGGACTTTACGCCCCGACTGCCACCACGACCAGCATACAGCATTCACCCTTCACTTCGGGCTAATAATCCAGTGTCACCCATCCAGGCAACGATGGACATCCCTCCTATTTCTTCTCGTCCTTTCGAAGAGCCAACTTCTGAGAATACAAATACGTCGGAAGAACCACATATTTCAATTTCCTCACCGCCCACACCGCCTACTCCGTCGCCCCGTTCTAGTTCTGTTTCTCTTCCGGCTGCCAGCGACCTCTCGGTACATCAGCGTAGCGATACGTCATCATCCAATTTGTAGCGTTACTTTTGGGGTCCTGTAAATTTATCGGTCTTAGATGGAGTATGAAATATTATATTTTCTAATAGAGATTGGGTCTCTATTCGTGGAACGAGTCATGCCATTGTGATACAGCCCAGTCACTATCCATCTCTTCTTCGTGATATCTGTCCTGGTCCCATTGCTTCTGCCACTCGATAACCTCGGGGTGGGCCATGACCCTTGAGTAAGGTGAGCGGAGTGCAAAGCGGTGAGCTACCATGGACCTAACTTGTCTGGATCAAAATTGACAATCTCCAGTCCTTCCATGCTGGTAGCGCGCGAAATAGCGACGTACGCTAAATCAGCGTCGGCAATGTGAGCAATATCAGAATGCAAAATGCAACCAAAGTCACCTTGGCCCTTTTCGAATATCCGAGCCAAGTCCACCTTGACTCGGCTGAGCGTCTGTCCTTGCGATTTGTGTATGGACATTGCCCAAGAGAGGGCAAGCGGGATGTGAAGCCGCCGAGCCTCGACGTTGCCTGTCAGCCCCTCGACAGTGAATTCGACCGGCGAACACAGGAGATGTTTGCCATTTGTGAACTGGACCAGGGGCCAGGGCTGGTTCTTTTGGAATACGTGATTGTCGAGTGCAATCATGCCAGGGTCGCCTTCATTGGCATCTGGCGAATGCACGAGCGGGGATACCTCGCCTTCCTTTCGTCGTTCCAGGTCGGCCATTTCAATGTGGCGTTGTTGCGCTTCGTGAATGCTAATAAACTCGACGACTTTACCTAGCGACCCATTGACGAGCACTCCTTGTAACATGTTCTAGGTTGACGGTAACGTGAGGCAACGAGATAGACAAGACGGCGAAACGTACACGGAGCAACATTACCTGAGCTCCCACCTTTAAAGGGACTTCCTTTGGACACACAAGTCTTTCGAGCAACTTCTCCGCCTGGTTGATTGTAAGGCGGTGTCCATATATATCGCGTCCACGCGCATCCATCGCTTTGTACACAACGACTTCACCTGCTAGTTTGCCAAGGCATTGGAGGTTGTGTCGCTCTACTTGGGATTTGAGGGGAAATCTGGATAAATGATAAAGATACTGCCTTGACGTGAACGCGCGACATACAACTGTGTTGGACTGATGCCATCTTCATAACGTATCTGTCGACAAAGCTTCTGGAATTCTTCTATATGCCAATCCGCTAAGATGCCGGTTCGCATTGAGGCGAGGATGTCGATGAACTCTGGGGGCGTGTCAATCTCATTCAAATGGTGTGTTAAAGGAAAACAGCATACTGTTGTCTTTCTGACGGAAAACTTTGGTGAGTCTTACCATGTGCTCTATGCACCGGTCCCAGTTTCGAGCTTGGAATGCGAATGTAGCATCGAGTCTGCTTGTCGAATCCTGGTCGGGTACCGGAGGTAACTGAAAAAAGTCACCTGAAGCGATGAGCTAGAAAGGTATTAACTTTACTGTATAACAAAGGGACTATTGATCTTACCTGGATGCCTCCGAACGGGCGAGAATCCTGTCGCACGATGCGTGCAATAGCTTCCTACATTTCGTATGTAGGCCATTGGTCAAATTTTCCAGGAGATCTCGACACCTACCAATTTGTCGAATAGACGCCCATCCAACATGGACACTGACGCAAATGGGCATCAGTCTCTAATCTCACAACGGGTGGACCAACCTTCGTCGATTACTAGAGCTTTGGCCTCTGTCCACCGCTTGATTGCATCACGACTTAGCCTAAATCTCAGCTTCTCTAATGGCTCTTTTCCAAGCCCGATGCCTGCCCAAGAGTGGATCGTCTGCCCGCCAATGTTCAAACCAGCGATTCCAGTTGGAGCAGTGACACCGATATTTAAACCATGTACCGAATGTAAATAACCGATTATGGCTCGGAGGAGTACGGACTTTCCTGTACCTGCAAACGATGGTGAATGCGCTGATCCTCAACTACAGTTCTTAAACATGGCATCACCAGCTGGTCCCGTAAAGAAAATATTTCTGCCCGACTTGACCAACTTCAAGATACCCCTCTGCTCGTCTGAGAGTTCGACAGCGGGTTCTTCTTTTACTTCAATTCGTTGCCTTGGAACCTCATGCATTTGGTTGAGTCCGGGAAAACCATGGTTCGGAGATACTTGCTGAGGAACATTAACTTGAAAGGCCGGGGTCCCCATCGAGGTTCCTACATCGACGCTCGCCCCACCAGATACATTCAAGTTGAGATTGATGTCTAGCGGTCAGTATGAGATCTCCCAGCTCCGCCAAAGAATGTTCAATCATAAGTTTCTGGAAATGCTTACTTGTATGAATCGTGGTCACAGGTGATAAACCAAACTGGAATCCTGTCAGCCATTCTTGGGCGTCGTGGATGTTGTCAAACCCTTTGCCGCTAGACCCACTAAGCCCGAGGGTCTGAATAACGCAGTTTAGGACTCGTGTGTTGCACAACTACCACAATGACACCCACTGCAGCTGCGAACTGGAAAAGCCCTTGGCAGTTCAGAACTGAAGGGGGTTTTGAAACGTTGGCAAGCTACTCACCTCGGGATAGTTGTCATACACGCGTGGGCCTTGGCGTCCAATGCGTACCGCATAATACCGTCGATGATTGCTCATACTAGCGCGGAAAGCATGCAATGTGGGTTAGTGAACACGGGACGCACGGTCCAACCTGTGAACACTTGGGCCTCGGCATGGTCATTGTACGTAACTACTTGCAAGGTTCTTTACGTTTACCGAACTATGTAAGCCTAAGATGGGTATAGTAAATATGCAGTACATAGTTGCATCAACTCCAGAAAGCTTCTTGGGCTTCATCAGCGTCCATATCAGACCATTCGTCTCCACCGAGATCCAATCCCTTCATCAATATTTTCTGTGGTTCAAGATCTTTGTGCCAGGTTAGGATCCGCGGATGGACCATCACTCTGGGTGTCATTACTAAGTATCGTGCAAGTCTACAGATTCGATTTGCTTACTTGCTAGGATCAAAATTGAGGACTTCCAGAGTCTTCATACTCGTCGCCCGGGAGAGAGCTACGTAAGCTGTGTGGAGTGAAGCAGCGATTTCTGGCCAATTACGACCAACAACACCAACCTTGACCTTTCTCAAAGGTACGACTCAAGTCCACTTTAACGCGCTCCAGCGTTTGCCCCTGAGACTTGTGAACACTCAACGCCCACGCAAGGATCAGCGGAATCTAAATGTCCTCAACAGGCGGTCATCTCAACATCAATGTGCAACGAACTTGTCGACGCTTAGCCTCCATCTCTCCATAAGCATTGTCCACTGTAAAATCAGTTGGTACGCAGAGCAACTCCCTCCCATTCGTGAACCGAACGACAGGCCACAGCGAACCATCGTATCTCGCGACCGGCTGTCGCGCATCACGCTCGGAGCCACGCAGTCCCTCTTCTGTGGCAATTTCCATCTTGTTTTGCATTGCTTCTTGAGAAGTGTAAAAGGTGATGACTTGTCCAACCGAACCATTTACCAACTGTCCTTGGACCATGTTCTGAGTAAGTTCAGTTTAGTTCCAGGAAAATTGATCGAATTTATTGTGCAAACCTTGATTAGCATAACCTGGGCACCGACCTATATTGCATTGAGGAGATATTATTTAACGAGATAATCAAGCAGACCTTGAGTTGAATGGCCTGGGGAGCAACAAGTCGCCCTAACAACTTCTCCATTTGCTGAGAAGATACCCGAACACCACTCGAATCGTAACCTGCAACATCGGTAGCATTGTATTGTATCGCTTGACCAGGGAGTGCACGAAGCCTTGATTCGTTCGCACGGTCAACCTCATTCCGAGTTGAGTATCTTGTGACGCGATCAACACATGTTCAGACAGACTGAAAATACTGATACATTTGAGTTGGACCGATCCCGTCCTCGTACTGCAATGCTCTGGAGAGGCTCCGGAAAGCTTGGATGGCATGATTATCCAGTTTCCCCAAGCGCATATTATTTAACATATCCACAAATGCTGTTGGCCGCAAGTTTTGTATTCGTCATTCTTAATGAAGGTAACAAATACCTTGCTCCTTTTGCCGAAATACCTTTGTTAGCACAACAGGTCGCCTGATACACTGGCTCCAACTGTCTGCCTCAAAAGCAAAGATTGGTGGTATAGAGTTGCCGTTTTTGTCGCGGTCTGGAACAGGTGGCAGCTGACAGAAGTCACCGGATAGAGCAAGCTGGCGATGATGTGAGCCTCCTGAAATACAACTGAAATGATATGCAAGACCTGCATTCCGCCGAATGGTTTATCATTGTTCCTGAGCATTCGAGCAATAAATTCCTTATATATGTTAGCAATACATACATGAAACTCGCAGACACTCACAAGTTTATCAAAAAGGACACCGTCAATCATAGATACTAGATATGAGACTCGTTTAGCAAGCGACACATGTTCATAAGGTCTCGTACTTTCATCCAAAATGAGGGTCCGTACCCTTCGCCAGCGATCGAGCACGCTTCTTAACTTCTCTTGGCCAAGCAGTTTGCCTGCCAGTTTCTTTGCGTCCTCTCGTCCGATGCCGATGCCGGCCCATGAATGCAATGTCGTACCGCCAATATTTACTGCTGCGATGCCAGTGGATGCGGTGATAGCAAGGGTAGGACATCCCTTCCCTCCACAAGCATCAATGATGGCGCGGAGTAGGACAGACTTTCCTGTCCCTACAAAAACTCAACTTTAACCCAGGATGAAAAGAGCTCATGCATGTACCAGCTGATCCGGTGAAGAAGACATTTTGCCCCCTCTGCACCATTTCCAACACAGTTCTTTGTTCCTCAGATAGGACGACAGTGGGAGCATGCACCCCAGGAACGTGTTCCGTAATCGAAATAGGGGAATCTCGTTCATTAGAGATTTCGGAGCGATGATTGTGGGCCAGTGGCGCTGAAGCGGACTGCGGAAGACCCTTGGGATTAGACGGTCCACCTGAAAGATAAATCAGGCGAAATGAGATTGACGTGCTTAATACACCTACCCGCACTTTCCATCCAATGAGGTGTGGAAACCCATTTTTGTGCATCTGCTCGGCAGGTGAAGCTCTTAAATATAGCTCCGGGCCATCTCGAAACCTGTGAATCGTGTTAGAGAACCAAATGTGAACCAACTTGAAACTACATCTTACATTGGCACTGCACTTTTGGTTCATTGAATAACCTCAATATAGCGGACAAGAATAGACTGGACTCACCTCTTCCCATGTATCGTATATCTTCGAACCTTGTCGTCCTACGCGAACAGCATAATACTTCTTGCGCGGAGCCTTTGGCATGACTACTAGTAGTGGCAAGACCGTGATGCGACAAGTCGACTCTATAAATCGCATGGCCACGTGCAAGTCACATGCGCGTGACGACATATCACGGCTTCTTTACAGGTCGCCTTCTTTTTCTTTAGCAGTCTATCTTCTTGATTCCTTTGACCCAATCAATACGTAGAAGATACAACCTAAGCAGATCACGACACAGAAATGGAATGCGGAGAGCTATATAATTTCTACAAAATTGGCCGGAAAGATTCCCTCTTTACCATTCAGCTTGCCCTTCCACCTAGGTCATTCAAGTTGTGAGAATGGTTACATATGATAAGAAACAGCGTGATCTTACCAATCGTCGGTGCTATCGCTCTTTCGAGTGACAGTTATCACGTCCCCCTTTGAGAACGACAGGTCGCCCGCCTGTCAGGACTAAAGTGAGGATACGTGGGACATCAAATCAGAGTACACACCTCAACGGCTTTGAATTCATACAAAGCAATCGCACGGGCAACACCTTCAAGAGGGGAAAGTAGTTTGCTTAACTCGGGCTTCGTCTTGAAGCGCGGTGGCGAGTGTTCAGCGGTATTATGATAGTATTCAAGGTCGTCCTCCGGTGGTGGCGTAGTCGCAAATGGATTTGTGTAGCCGGCGAGTCCATCCCTACGTTGGGTAGAATACCCCAGTTTGGGAGCACTCGTGGAACGCGAATGGGAAGTTGTCTTGTCTGAAAGGGTCGAGTGAACTGAACGGAAAGGTGGTAGTGAGTTGAAAGGGGATTCTGGATTGTAAGAGTCGGCGGGAGTCTGCGAAGTGCTTTTGAAGGCTCCTACGCTACGCGATGGGCGGTGATTACTCTGCTGTGCAGGACCTGAAGCAGATTCAAATTCATCATCGAAGGCTGAGCGACGAGGTGGTCCATCAATATCTTCCCACCGGGCTGGACTGTGGTCGTCTGGGTCATTAGAAAAGTAAGAGCCGGAATTTGTGTGCGTGCCCCAATGTCGCGGTGGGAAATCAACATCCTTTTTCTTTTTCCCGAGAAAAGAAGAAAAGCCGTGTGTCCTTGAACCGGTCGCACTGGTTCCATCAGCACTGCTAAACACATATGGCACTTGTCCGTCAGCCCGATCGTCGATCCAGTCCCGAGTTCCGGGTCGGATTGCGCATGATTCCAAAGTTTTCACCAAGGGCTCTGCCCAGTCTGGACATGGTACAGCTCCGCTAAGGAGCATCTTGGACGTGACGTGTTGATCATAAGCGAGGACATTGGCATCTTGCCGCTCGACGATGACGGATCCTTCAATAGACACGCCCCCGAAAAGTCCACGGGTCTTCGAGTAGCTATACCTATAATAAAAGGTGAAATATAAGCAAGGACATGTTAGAACGAGTGCTTACATTGCAGCAACCTTTCCGCTAGAATTCAACGAACCAATTGCCTCCCCGTTCCGACCTAAAGGTCCTACGGCAACACTCAGGTTTCCTCCTAGAGTTACTGATCCGGCTGACATGAAAGATTTCTAATAGGTTAAAATCAGCGATGCATATTAAACAGTCTTCCTGAACCCACAACTGCCTGTCAAAGATTGGTCTGGGTTAATGATCTTGACACATAAAAGTGACCTTACAGCAGCTGAATTCAAAACAACCAAAAAGTCCGTCATTTCTGCCCCAAGCTGACCACCGACGCCAACGCCAGCGGAACCAATCGCGCTGGGAGCAGACCAAGCTGCAGGTAGACACTCAATGTCATGCAATATCTCGTATTTGGTGTACAACTCACATCCATTCGGGAGCTTTGCAATAACAATTCCGGACCCACCTCGTGCTGAGAAGAGGAACCCAGCTTTAAACACAGTGAAGATCGCAAATCCCTTGGCATTTTGCAGGACATTCCGGGGTATGATCTGATACATGATCATGAATCTATGGCGACCAAATTAGAAAGCCACTTACACCGTCTAAACTATTATTCCTGCTGTCTACGAAGGAAGAAACTGTGCGATATTCAGAAAGCGAAGATTGCAGAAATGACCAAACTCACGTATCTTCGCAGCTTTCTGGCATTCCTTGGGTAGCGTTTGCGGTAATGGTGAGTTGAATTTCATCGTCTGCACACAGTACTGCACTGAGTGGTCAGACGGCGCCTCTACTTAACTGAGGGTTTGAGATGGCAGTGGTACTGCTACGGATGCGCAGTCGGCTGTGCGGCAAGAGACTTGCCGTGAGTATGATGAGGGAGCTTTGTAATGGCTGTGACGTGTGACGTGACCGAGGTTTAATTGACAGTTCTTAACTTCTTTGAGACGGAACATGACAGCATATTACATACTCTAATGCTACATGCCATTGGGGTTCAAATAGTACACACCGATTGGGCATGGTGACCAATTACTATGGTCATCCAACAACTTCCAACCAGGTGCTGGAACTCCCCCTGGTCGCGTCACGTCATTCCTCACAGTGGAGCCTTCCTCTTGCGGCTCTGAAATTTGAGATTCATTAGCCATAAGTATCTGTAGGCGTTCCTCCATGGTCACAAGATCGTGTGCTTGCCAAGGCTACGACCGTTATTATCAGATGAACAGGACGAAATAGTATCCCCGTACTTGTATAGGGACGGACTCCGCAGTGGACCTCAAAAGCTCGACACTCTCTTTCAGGTCCTCGGAACCCAACGAAACTGCCTGTAGGAGCTCATTTAAACTACCCAAGAATCGTCAGGATCGATAATAATGGAGTAAATCAATCGTACATTTTTGCCTTTGGCCCGTGGTCATATCCCGGAATATAGATCGGAGCAACTTGAAGGATGACTTCTCTCCTCAAATCGACTCCATGCTCTGATTCGTCGGTCCAAGTGAGCGCAGCCCAGGTCGCCCAGCGGGCAAGGTATTCACTGTAAATAGTGTTTCTGTCAAGACTTTCGGAATCTAGCTCGATACTATTTATATCCGTGTTTGACCCTATCCGATCATCGTGTAGAACCGAGATGACCCGACTAATGAAGACAGACGAGAAAATGGCATGGGTTTCTTGAAGTTGCATCAAAAGAGGCGTCCACAACGCAAGACTGGCGGTTGTCGGCAGGAACGGATCTGTGGGAGTCCGGCATTTTCTACCAGATGATCAATAATGGACTGTACAGTTGTCAGTCATTTCTGACCTCTTAGACACGGGAACGATGGCGCCTCTTTCAAGAAGTGCATTGCAAATAATCTCCAGCGCCCACTTTTCTTTGATGTCCACTCGGGTGGCGGTGGAATGGTCGTTAAATCCCCATCCGAGAGGATTACCGGCTAGCTCCGCTGAGACCTTGACTTCTGTGATCCAACGTTGGATATCGCGCATCACTGAATCGACTCTGTCTTGGTAATGTTTGCGCAATGACCCATCTCGGGTAACGGTCTTCATACGAAGTTTATATGACTTCAAAAGAGGCGCAATAGGGCGCAGTGACAACGACGATGTCGATGTGCGTGCGGAAGGATTGAGAGCTGGATGGAAATAATTGTGGAGCAGCCACGAGAGGGACTAGCATTGGAGAGAAGATAAGAAGAACCCCATGTGAGCTTTGACGTAGCCAAATACCTCTCTGCAGGCCTCTCTAAGCAACTCGAGACTAGGCAAATCCTCGTGAGTTGCCGCGTGTCTGAGCTCCACAAGCCATGACGGCAAGCCAAGCTGGGCGGCAATGGCGGCAATGGATCTTGCATACGCTCCAGACTGCAAAGGGTCGGCTAGCCCATTGACCATGCGGATGATCGCTGCTGCATAGGTCTGTCGAAGACTGAGGGAAGTGTTGGAGGGGGTATCTCTGCAGGATGCGTCCCACACGCGTGCCGCTAATATAGACAAGGTGGAATCAAGGGCGTGCGGAAGTGGTGTTATTGCTTTCCATGCCGACAACTGGGACAGAGATGACTTTGGAGTGTGTGTGGTGTGGTAGAACTCACCCTATTGATCGCGAGTATTTTGGTCCCCAGATCCTCCTCATCCACGTAAATCCATGAACACACCTGCTCTAATTCACCAATGTAAGCCCAGGGTACTCGTCGAGGTAGCCTCATTTCTCCGAGTCGGATAAATGAAGTTCACCAATGTCCGACCACAAACTTTCCACGGTGCACGCAGCGTACGAACCCGTGTCCGACGTCGGTGGCTATGCGGTCTACTCATCGCCTCATATGGGCATAGGGTCAGCCGTCGGGGAGAAAACTTGGGCGAGGTTCTGGTTTCCATGCCAGACTCATAATACAGAAATCTCATAATACATGAGTTTTCGACGGTCCTGAATCTTGATGGGCCTATGCATTGTGAGATAGTGTAGTGGGTCCCTTCACCGATGAGATGAGAGATTCACCTCAAACTCAGGGTTTCAAGCGCAATGTGTCCTGTGCATTGCGGACGTATTATCCACTGGCAACAATAGCTTTACGCAGTTATCGGGACCAGGCGGGTTGTCAGTACACCGAGCACTGCCTCCATCAGATCCAGAAGAAGCATGGGCTGGGCAAAGATCACAGCCTCTCTAGAGGCGTGGGGTCGTACATAAAGGTCGGGCCCTTGCCCTAATATCCTCCATTATCTTTCTCTCGCAGTCAACAACTCCCTCTTCTACTCCCCAAGATGTCCCTCAATACCCAAGGCATCATATCCGCCGTGACCATCGCAATATATGTCCCCATCTTCTTTTTAGCCGTTCGCATATGCTCCAGATATGGTATAAAGGACAGGGGATGGCTGTTGCTTGTCATTTTCTCGCTGAGTGAGTCTCAACGGCGAGATCTGAATCGGATTTTGTTTGCTTACCATTTCCAGTCCGGATTGTCGGTGGTGCACTATTAGTTGCCGCAGAGCTCATTGTTCCAGCCGTGACTGGATTGTATATCGGGGGTTACGCCCTCGAGGCCTCAGGCTTATCGCCTTTGTTGCTCAGTACACTCGGGATGTTAGAAATCATGTGAGTCCGTTTAGAAACATTGCACCTTTCATTAGTATTGACATTTTGTCAGAACCGAAGGACCTGACCGACAGAGACAACATGGTCGTCTATTCAGAATTTTGCACATTGTTGGATTGGTGGCCCTGGTTCTCATGATCCTCGGCATAACAAGCACGAGCACCAGCTCACAATCCAGTGCCAATACGGAACGTCGTGTCGGTGTACTACTTTTTGCTGGATTGTACATCATCTTGGTCGCTGTCACTGTCATGCAATGGGCCAATCATTATCGACTTATGAAATACCGCAAGCAGGTATGAAGCCATGTCTCATTGTTACTATCTTGGCTAATTCGTTGAACAGCTACTTGCCGCGGTTTCAGCTGCTCTACCCTTCCTTGCAGTCCGCACCCTGTATAGCGTGCTTTCCACCTTCTCATCCAGCTCATTTGGCGTTACATCCGACACCACCACCGATTCCAACAACGCTCTTGCCAAATTCAATATGTTCACGGGAGAATGGCAACTATACGTTGTCATGGAGGTCGTCATGGAGTATGCTGTGGTGCTTATCTACATGTTGGCCGGGAACATGTTGCGCTTGGACCAAGACTACGGACTGCAGCAAGAAACCGATGAATACCCCCTGTACCGCAACGACTATCAGTATTGAGTCGTTTACTCCAGCAAGGAAGCTTGCTCTGGTGCAGGTTGTACCCGACACCCAGGAAAGTGTTGTAGGGCAAGTACCGCTCGGAGCGCATTATTCGAGGGCTATTTGGACTTCTATTTCAGTGGGTATACCGTATATACATTGTATCAGTTATTCCCGCTACCTTAGGTATATAAAATGAAGACGAGCGAACGGACGATGTTACTACCCTACCATAATGTTGTGATCATATAATTTTGAAATGTCAGAGCCACATAGTCAAGCGTTCCCCAAGCTGCCTCATGAAGAAACAGTCACTGATCGGCTGGAGAGTGCTCCGGCTTAATTGAGCTCCTGAGGTGACTATCTTTCTTCCCTGCGAATCTGTATACCCGTAGCCAAGAGGAAGCTGGCCTAGAGTTACTTTGCGGAGGCAAAGCTCAGTGAGGGTGCTAGTGAGAAATTGAATAGTAAACAAACTGAGGTTTTTAAGGATCAAATATTACGTAACGAACACAGAAGAGTCTACAGGTTACAGCATAGTTCAACGCTATTTGTATATCTATGTCCTGTATCCTGATGAGGCTCCTTAGCCGACAGGGATCAATGCTCGGACGGAGGTTGGAAAGCCATTTGGTACTTTCCAAAGCCAGAAAGGCCCTATCGCACATCGGTGAGCAGACAATATTCGCCTTGACGTGTAACTTGCATCATCTTACCTGCAGGATCGCCTAGAAAGGAAGTGTAGTCAAGTTTGGTGCTTCCATTATGATATTGCTTGACAACCTACCACGCTCATGGTGAGCGCCAGTCCAAACTCCAACGACCCCCATTGCGCTTGCTATGCCCCCTACCTGTACCCCTTCTGAGCTGCAGATAGATAAGATCCAGTTAAATGCTTAGTATCTGGTGAGGGAAAACAAGACTCACCTCCACTGCATGCGTGCTTCGCGCGCAGATACCTGATGTAAAATCATCCGCTTTCGCGTAGGAAGTGGAGTACACCAAGACTTACAAATCGCCAGCGCACTACGCCATCGTCAGACATGTGTACTGATCCAACTATCGTAGCTTCTGTGCCATGAATGCCATGGGATGATCCAGAAAAGTAGAGCGTAGGATGCTTTGTATCTTTACACTGGGGAAATCTGTTGAGGGTGTAGTATTTTGGCATCGCATCCGCACTTATGAGGTGTAACTTGAGCTCGATCAAGCGAGTCGCTTCGGAAAATTGGGGATCTTCAAAGAACGACCCGCCCTGCGTATGGCCCGCATGGCCAAGGATGGAAAACTGGAAATAGACATGTCAATCGTAGCTCATCAACATGTAAGACCCGATCTACGTTGAAAGCTAGTATGGAGAATTCAGAAAGCCACGTCTACCGACTCAGATAATACTACTCACCAAATAAATCGCTTTACGGCGCATGTTGGTTTAGCCATTCCATTTCCTGAGACGTGTAACACACCGATAATCCATAAATGAGACGATTCGTCTCCAATTTCCCTCCACACCTGCCCAATCTTGAGGTGCAAGAGTGGTCGTATGAGGGGCGGAATATGCCCGAGTTGCTTCGAGACCGCAAGGGGGCCTTATGTCCCGAAAGTGTCTTGAATGGTCCATGAGATTGAAGGCTATGACATTCATGAGACATTCTACATGGGACCAATCCACTTCTCCTGTCTTTGTGAAGGGCCCCCAGTCACTGTCCCTGTTGTATTGACTGAGGTCGTATACCCGACACCTGCTCGCAGTGCGCATTGATTTCATGCGTAACTTTCCTTCTTCATCATCGAATTCGTCGAGTGTGAGCGCCAGATAAGAGCGAAGACGAGCGCTTGTCTGGCAGGTGGAGTCGTGGGTGACGGGTGGTAGTCGTAATATGTTTGTGGACGCCAATACGTCTGTCACCCACAGCAGATTGGAGGACGAGACGCATTCACAACCCAGAAAGACAGGTGGGGCGGATCGTACCACGTCCAGCAAAGTGATGAGGGTTACATGAAGTTCCTCGGAGGTGGATCGAGTACTGCGCGCAATGAGTTCCGCATGCACTCTACGCTGAAGCTCCGTTTTCCAGTCAAACTGGATATCTCTGCGGAAACCTTGGCACGTTTTCCGGGGGTCATCGAAGGGAAAGAGAAGGAATAACTGGCGCCAGAGATACTGATCCGTGGTGTCGTTTACGAGCGACTGCGCTGCGCGACATGTCTGAGCAAAAGAGGCAATATCACGAGGATGGCAGAGAACGAGTGCTTGCTCTGCGATTTCCGTTGGTACAGACAAGAGCTCGGCCTTCGATGCTGACATCAAGACGGTGTGCAGAGAGACAACAACGGCAAATGGGAAACTTCAAGTAGCGGATGTCTGATAAAGACAAGGTCAGATGTGAACGTAGTCAAGATCAGGAAATCTTCCGCATGAGATCGGGTGCAGTGCATTCTCTCGGACACACGGCTGGGAATTACAAAAAGGTGACCTGTATCGTGAGCTCACGCTGATATATAGACGAGCGCTGGGAGATCTAAGTTCGTTGCCGTGACCTGTGACTGGTTGTTACGTTTGTGACTACTCCTTGACCGATTGTTACATGCTCGCGCATAAATTGCTTCTAGGATGTATTCCTTAGCTCGCACCGTCTTATATGTTTCGTTGATCGCTCCTTCGATTGCGTTCCAATTCCCCTTCAAGCTCTCATTCCTCAAGTCCAGCCAGACAATCGTTACGGAAGAGCAAGTAGCAAGTACAACTCCTCGCATAGCTGTCATTGGAGCGGGTGCTGCGGGTTCATCTGCGGCGTTCTGGATATCAAAAGCCAAGCAAAGATCCGAAATCGACGTGGAAGTGGATGTCTACGAACGCGCGTCTTACATTGGGGGTCGTAAGTGCTGCGTTTCATCAGTCTCCTGGCCCCAATAACGCGTCTATAACAGGAAGCACAACTGTCTACCCTCATGGTGATCCTACTTATGCACCAATTGAGCTCGGTGCCTCTATATTTGTCGACGCGAACAAGAACTTGATGAGAGCTTCGAAGGAGTTCAACCTTAGTTTCAATGATTTTGGTGACGAATTCTCGGACACGGGTATATGGGATGGTAGCAAGTTTGTCCTTGTTGTAAGCACTCCCCATCTTGATTGATGACGAAACATTTCTTGATGTTTGACTGAAGATGGACAATGTCAGCTACTACGAAAGTTGGTGGACGACACTCAAAATTCTATGGAGATATGGCTACAATGCTCCAGTCAAGACCCAAAAGCTGTGAGTATAGAAAAGATTCTTCCGTGTCACTTTATTTATGCACTTCCAAGTGTTCAAAATTTGATCTCGCGATTCCTGGGCTTGTACACGACAGACTCGCCCCGGTGGGATGACATAGCAGACCTCGCCACCACGTTTGAATGGGATGAAATGTCCAATTCTACGTGTATTGATCACCTTAATGCAAATGGTGTTCCTGAATTGTTTACACAAGAGATGGTCAGTGCCGCTGCACGCGTCAATTATGGTCAGGTAGGGTTATTCTTCCTGAGTGGAAAAAATGTATGACTAAGCAACTGTCTTTTAGGATGTCGGTGAGATCCATGCGTTGGGGTGCATGGTGTGCATGGCTGCTACCAATGCAGTTGGCGTAGCCTCGGGGAATTTCCGCATATTCGAGAGTTTCCTCAACCAGTCAGATGCCAATGTTTATCTTAACACCGAGGTCTGATATCCTTCTCTGTGATCTGGTGTAGAACCTGGATGACATTATTTTTCTGTATAGGTCGAAGAGATCAGTCGCATTCCTGACTCACCGCTGTGGACCGTTCGTACTTCATCGGAAACCAAAGTATACAAAGGCATTATTCTTGCTGCCCCTTTCCACCAGACGGGCATTGCAATTTCGTCGGAGCTCGCGGACCGAATTCCTCCACAACCTTACGTCCATCTCCACGTTACTCTCCTCACCACCCGTGATGATACGATGAAAGCAGATTATTTTGGCTTGTCCCCAGGCAACCATATACCGAAATCGATTCTAACAACTTCGCAAGGTGTACAGTCTGGCGGAGTCGCACCCGAATTTAACTCATTATCGTATCATGGTCGTGTTCGTAAAACGAACGAGACCGGTCATTGGAGCGACCAAGAGGAGTGGAATGTCAAGATCTTCTCGAAGCAGCGTATCTCAGACGAGTGGCTTTCGAAGGCATTTAACCACGTTGGCTGGGTATACAGGAAAGAGGTCAGTGTTCATTCGCTCTTCACTTCTTTCTCTCGCTCAGATGTGATGCCAGTGGGATGCGTACCCAGTGTTACCCCCCACTGAGAGGTTTCCTCCGGTCAAGATCGACCAAGGATTCTACTATGTAAACGCTTTTGAACCGTGAGTCACCTTTCTCTTCTCAGCCTTGTAGGTCGCCTGACGAAATTGCCCATAGCCTTATGTCGACGATGGAAACTGAAACTATCGCCTCGCGCAACGTTGTCGACCTCCTTTTGCACGAGGAGTTTGGCTCGAGCATCTGTGGCTCCTTGATATCTGACTCCGAGACTAGCGTTCATGAAAATGTCACCCGTGTTTCAGAGAGTGGTGATTTTGTACTTGGATGGGATTGTTGAGGAAGGATGAGCTTCTACCGATTACTTCTCACCTCGTGAGTTACTGTATCTCGGAGACTCGAGGAACTGGGATTGTATATATCTTACACGTTTGGTTGGCTCTGCCACGACCTATATATCTTTATATGATAAGAAATGAGTCTAAAGAACGTGTTGAAGGAGTTCAGTTGGTGACTAATGAGAGAAATATCTTTTCTTCGACCTCTTTGCGCAACTCCCCTTGTCTACGAGCGGGATTTTCAAGGAGTTTCAGTACCTTCAGGTGTCGCATCATCTACGGACTTTTCAGGGATGGGCTCGAGCGGTAGCTCCTCTTTACCCCTGCGACGAACTTCCTGTTGGGGGTCTGGCTGTCCATGCTGATCCCCGTGGGTATAGGTGTCCATCGTTGGCACTTCAGACGCCTGCTCACTCATAGGCTGGCCGAGGACCGTCCAGTCGGAGTAATCTCTCCGCACTTCGATGTAGTCGTTTGCAAACTCCCCAATCTGTTGCAAAGCGTCGTGTATAATGCACACGTGGAATAACGAGCATGGTCTCACCTCGACTTCATCCAAACCAAGGCTTTCGCCCTCCGGCGTTGTCTTGAGATGGAGACCAGGTATCATGTCGACAGCTTTGGCAAGAGCCGCTGTCGCCACAAAGGTGTAAGCGCAAGTAGCGCAGACATAAGCAAATTGAATATAGAGCTGTTTGTAGTTATGGTCAACCCAACCACCCTTGACATTGGTGTTTACACCGTCGAGGGCAATGACGCCACGTGATGCGAAGAGGCCGTTCGTGAGCAGACCGATGACACCACCCATTGCATGCTCGGCAAAGAGATCAAGCGCATCGTCAACCTTGAAGAAGAATTTGACTTTCGGGACAGATTAGACAACAAATCAGCCGAATTGACAGTCTTCTTACTTTTGGTTGCATAATTACAAACTGCGCCAGTGACGGTGCCCATGATGACAGCGGCCCACGGTTGGATGTATCCTGAAGCTGGGGTGGCAGCCACTAAGCCAGCGATGGTTCCCGAGCAAAAGCCAACCATGCTGTACTTGCGCTCCAAGCGGTAATCGAGGAGACACCAAACGATTCCACCGAAAGCGGCTGCAAGCATCGAATTCCATATCGCCATGACTGCACGGAGGTTCGCACCAAATGCACTGCCTCCGTTGAACCCGAGCCATCCAAACCAGAGAATGAATGTGCCAAGGTTGACCATGGACACATTGTGCGGCCTAAAGTTCAGTAGCTCTTTCTCTTGTCGCCTCCCGAGAACCCAGGCGTACGCAAGCCCACCAACCCCGCTGCCAATCTCCACAGGGCCGCCGCCTATCAAAGGTCGAAGCAATTCACTTGTGAGATATAATGGGATCAAACACAGAACTTTACCAGCATAATCCAAAACGCCCCACTTGAATCCCCACCCATTGATATTCCATGCCCAACAAGCCAAGGGGCAGTAAACGAGGGTCATCCACAGAAACGTAAGGACCATGGCGGGGAGAACTCTGCCGCGTTCCGCGATCCCACCCATGAGAATTCCCACTGTTACGCAGGCAAATTCCATCTGATAGAAACTGTACAACAGGGCTGGGATCAGGGGTGAGCCCGGGGATGGATTATCGAGGACGTCGATCAAGCCAAAGTTGGCAAGATTCCCGATGAATCCGTTGGTCGCTGTTGGAGAGAAGGCCAAAGAATAGCCCCAAAAATACCACTGGAAGATGCATACGGCGTTGCTTGCAGTCACGGCCCAAATCAGAGACAATGCAGATTTTCTCCTAGCCAAACCGGAGTAAAGAAATGCTACAAATAAAAGCGGTCAGTGGAAATCCGCTGAATCTCAAGTAGAGTCGTGCGAACCAAGACCTGGAATCATGAAAGCTACCATAGCCCCTGCGATGATAATAAATGACACATCGCCACGGTCGAATCTGTAAAAAGAAAGCGGCAAAGATAACGGTGACTTTAAATGTATAGTTGCGAGGGGCTTATTGGCTCACTGGCTGGTATCTCCTGAAAAGCAAAAAGATAACGAACACGACGCTGATAAGGGAAGCTATTTATGCGAGCAAGTGACACTTACTTGCGGAGAATATGTTAGTCTCCTTGAAAAGCTCGCTGAACATCTTGAGAGGTAGCGGCACGAGCTAATCTATTAGTGTTTTGATACTGGTTAGTGCTGACTTGCTTAACGCCTTGGAGGAGGTTGGATGAGCTGCAAAAGAATATGCACTGCTCATGGCTTGTTTCCACAGTCTTGACTTTAATTCGCTTCACACAGTGCTAGTCCGAAGGCTTATCGATTGATTATCAAAGAATGCCGTAACTTACATAATTCCTGCCTACAAAGTTCCCTGCAAAATTCGGCCGACCGAGCAGTACTGTAAGGGACTCGTGCAATGCCAATACGCTGTACATGGCAAGAGTATGGTCGTACCTTACCCCTTTCATTGATTCTCTGATATGCCATCGTCAAGCTGGAGTGCGTTGCCAGGGTGCATTGACGTTTATGATATCCTTATTTGACTCGCTCTATCGGCTAAGTTCGGAACTTCGCCGCCACTCGGGGAGCGCCATCAAGAGCTTCGATTTGTACGGTTACATTCACTGGCACAGCGTCAGGCGTGTTCCCACCTCCTTCCCCATGATCCGTTCCGCACTTCCCCGCGTGTACCAAGTGACTGTCTACGCCTCCCGATGCATCCACACTGGCTCATCGGCTTTATCGTACGACCTCAAATATGCTGACAAGCTCCAGCAGAAAGCTCAAGAGTGAGCAGTATCCATCTCTGTGACACTATTCTGATAGGGCATTCGCATACTGTTTATAATTTGCAACCACAGAAAAGGACTGGACCTTGAGAAATTGAAATCACAAGCTCGTGAGGAAGCTCGGTCCAAGCAGAAGGAGGAGGCCGCCTCCTTTCTTGCGTCATTCAAGAAAACCGACACTGAGCTCCCGCACTCGAAGACTCAGTCCAATGCCCCGGAGGGTGCAAGAATATCCAACACACGGAAAGACAGCTCCCCAGTAAAGGCAAGTGTCCAGGTATATTGTGGCTGCTACACAGCAAAACTAAACTTTGTCCACTGACTTGCTAGCCACTTTCCTCAATATTGAATCTCTCTAAACTCATGGCCACACCGCACACATCATCGCAAATATCGGCCCTGTGGACTGCGTATCATGCCTCGCGAACCAAGGGTACCGGAAGAGGTTATATCTGTGCTTCCCTCCCTTTGGAATCCTACGTTGCAATGACATGCGTTGCAAAAAAGTATCCAGTCTTCGTTGTACCCGTGCCGAGAGAGTCCACTCCATATCCATCTGCTGGCGAAAGCACTGGCGCAGCACATGAGTTCTTTTTCCTGCAATGGGATTTCCATCCGGCTCCTCCAGCTTCATCTGCCCCGGAATCAAACCCGTTCGAACCTGTAATATCAGGCTCTTCGTGTTACATTCCAGAACCCTCTACTGTCTTGTTCACACCACTCCAAGAATACAAACTTCGCACATCCTTCGCAACGCCCTACCTGGTGCTAACATTTTACACTGACCTGTCACAATCGCATGGGATAGTGTTACTCCGTGGAGAGATCACGCCATCCTCAACCTCAGCGACGACACGGTCAGGGGAAGAAACTCCGGAACGTTTCCTTCTCAATCAAGTAGATGCTCAGCTGCTGGCGATGGGACTTCAAAAATTTTATCTTTGGGGAGATGGTAGAAAGGACAGTGAGCATGATCTAATCGCTGAAGCCCTATTAAAACAATTCCACGAGGAACCCGAGAAGTTTAGCTGGCAAGACCTTCTAAAATCTTCAAATGTCATTGCCTAGAGTTGCCGATTCTCGTCTCGACAAAATGAAGATTTACATAGTAGTAGATTCACTATACTACAGTAATCAATGGTGCTTTCTTTACCCATTTATTTTCCGCGAGTTCCTGTAAGACGAACGTTGCAAAACCTAGTCTTGACAACGTAGTCCCAGTCTTGCCGTCTCCTACATATCCGGCAACAACATCTCGACTGCTGGAGTTGGTCAAGAACGGCACTCGGACAATTGTCCAGTCAAGTACATCACCCTCCGTGCGGATGATGTTCCCAACGCCTACGATATCGCTGTACACTGTAGGCACCAAGATCTTGAGGCCACCGACGATCAATGTCCACTTCAGAGTTTGCTTGTCGTGAGGATCAGTGATGCTGGGAGTACCAAGAGCGATGAGGCGTTTGACGCCATGCGCCACCATGACCTTGATGATGAACGAATATGCTCGGGTAAGAGGCTCTCCACTTGGATACGTTCCGTGTGACAATTTAGGACCAAGAGCTGAGAGAACAGCGTCTACATTTTCCATGGCAGCTGAGAGAGCGGGCTCGTCGTCTAGTTGGCCTTTCAAAATGGTCACCCGTGTGTCATTTCTGATGTCGTCAGAGAGCTTCTCCGGAGAACGAGCGAAAATGACGATGGTGTGCGAAGCATCGAGTGCCTCCTTGACAAGTAGCGTGCCACTTGGACCTGTAGCTCCGAGGATGAGGACGTGCATGCGAATAATTTTTCTCTTTCTCGACGTCTGCAAAAGAGGAACGGGTGAAAAATCTCAGCTAACATAAGCAATCAGTATCCCTCTGCTTACTGAGTTTCAAAATCCTGGGGGCCGATATCACTGAAGGTGTTCCTGAACGTTGCACACCAGAACCGCTGAGGCGACTCTGATCAGAACAACTTGACTGTCTTGAGGCTCGAGATTGTAACTGATCTGAATCGTGAGTCGGAAGGAGAACAGCAACGAACATTCTACTCACGGTAAATGTTGTATCTTGCCAACGCGGCAACTCAGGCTCAAATGCTTCCAGGGAATGCACTACATTAACGCACCGCGACGCGGCGAAGCCAGCCTTTAGGTGGTGAATGGCATCGAGTTTGTTGCGTGCTTACCTCCCTGAACAATTAGTCCAAGCTCTGCACTTTGCAAAATCGTGAGCTTGAGAATGATGATAAGGGAAAGATTCTTAATCAGAGAACCTTACTAAACTTACCGACTCCTTGACAATCATGTGACAATCTGACCACTTTGAAAAGTCAAGTCCAGATTGGGAGGCGGAATCACATCAGACGTATTTTAGGGTAGCCTTCTTCCTCTGTTGACATGAATGATAGTCATGGTGTAATGCCTGAGGCTTGAGATCTTGAGGTCCCAGGTTGCTCATTAGTATCTTGGAGCACATTTACATCAGAAAGGGGATATAAGAACTCGCCGAAACGCCACTCAGACCATATCAGCTTGACCACCCGAGCCCATGACATGCAGACAGTAATGGCTGTAATTAGTCGAATCTGGGTTTGCCCAGAACACGTTAATTTAGGAAATAGGGATCCTTGGCCAGCCCCCAGCCTCCAAGGCCTCCTTCTCTAACTCGAGAATAACTTTCCCAAGTTCGCCCGCGGACTCCAGCTCAACTTTCATCACATCCCTCCCATACGATTGACTAAACGCGTCCACCACTCCCTCTACCACGTCATGAACCTGAATCCGCTCCCCGGCCGCCAACGCTATGCAACCGGCTTTCACATCTGCTAGGCCGCAAGCGATCACCTTATCAAACCACTCCAAGGGCTCTTGGGTGACATTCATTGCAAATCCGTGCGTTGTAAGTCGATGGCGCACTTGGACGCCGATACTTGCAACCTTTGTCGCAGAATCCAAAAATACACCAGTGTGTTCCGAGGGAACGTGCGTGAGTTTATGAGCGCTGGACAGATAGCTTTGGATCATTTTTTGCATTTTGCATATGTATTCACGTATGCCGATGGGCGGAGACGTGCGCCCCAGGTCAAGGAGAGGGTAACCAACGAGTTGGCCAGGTCCGTGATAAGTTAGTTGACCGCCTCGGGAAGTTGTGACAAAGTCAGCACCAAGTTTCGTCAGGCGAGCACGCTCCGTCTGAAGTTCGCGTTCGGTTTGCCGACGTCCTGATGTGTAAACCGGCCGATGTTGCAATAACAAGAGGATATCATGATGGCATGAGGCACGTCGCGAAGCGAGCTGAATCTGATGAATTCTCTCTTGTAAAGCAAGCGTCCTCGCGTAGGGTAGAGGCGTTTGAAAATAGTGGAAGAAAACGGGCGGCAAAGACATGTGAGGGCTAGTGGAACAAGAATGGCTCCATTGCGTAATGATGATACCTCGGGACAGTGGAGACGTGAATTCTCTCACCCTGCTAAATCCTCAAACCAATGGGGGGCCTTCCGAATCAAATGGCGTCTCACTCAACATCCCACAGTTAGTACCGTGACAGTAATGCTGAAGATGCTGTATAATAAGGTACATGTACGTGTAAGATGCGCTGTGTAGGTGTGTAGTCCGTGAATATTTGAATGTCCACAACTCAAGAATGCAATACTCGTCCGTGGCAAAAGTTGATAGAAACACGCACGCTCATCATGCATTCGACCCATGATTCCGTCGAGCTTGCTTCTTAGATTTTTTTGGCTTTCCCCATGCCATGTCATCCTCGTCCAAATATTCAGCTTGGACCTGAAGGTGGCAATGATCAGAACGAACCGGCGCTGCAAGTATTTCCGTGACCTACCCCGTAAACTTCCCCCCCTTCAAAGCCGGTCGCAGGGTCGCCAGCTCTTTGGTACTCATTCCTTGACGGCTTACCAGCTGAAGTGTCAGTCCACGCACCGCGTGCTGGAAACGAGCATGCTCACAACGTCTACCTCAATTGAGCCGTGGCCAAAACATGACTTCAACGTTTGCAAGAATCTGGACAGTTTCCGAGGTTTTTTCTCGTCATGATAGTGGGATTCAATCTCCTGAAGTGACGCTGATCAGTTAACAAGCGGGACAAAGAGTCTGGCAGAGCGTTTGTACATTATTGCGGCGCCAATGAAAGGAGAACATGCGTGCGTTTTATGTAAGCTATCCGCGCTTCGCTGACCGCTTCGTGGTTAGGGAGAGAGGGAAGATAGTTTGAAACTGTCAGCAAGAGGCTCTTTATATACTAGCCTTTGCAATGACTGCCATCGTCACGCCCCTAAGCTCTATGAATAGTACGCCAGCTCCTTGGCATATGTACTCACCTCGGCGTTCTCATTCTCGTACGATTCTCCGCTTCTTTCCCTCGGTACCTCGTGGCAGTCTGCGCAGCGCTCGTGGCGCTGGAGCACTGTGGCCATTCACCAGGTAAAAACGTGAATGCGAAGTCGGGGCTGCATGGAGATCGGTATTGGTAAGTCCACTCTGATGCATGGCACAACATTTTACTCAGTACTATTTGACTCGTGTATTCGATTTCTCAGTTGATATTTCCGCTGGCACATGGGCCGATTAGTTGCTAGCAAAATACTGGGCCCCATTGTCGCCTTTTTCGACCTTCAAAATAAATATAACGAAGTGGAACATCAAAAAATCGAAATTCCCTGAGCTTGTGAAATATACAATACGTATGCAATTCTCCGTCGGGTATCGTAGCGCATATGGCACTGTGCCTTACTGAGATAGAGATATTTACAGGCAGTGGAGGGCTCTCATCCCTTGAATCATGCGTTAATGACGGTGCATCATGTGCACCCGGGTAGTTGATCACAGTCGCCGCGGATCAAGGTTGTTCTCTTCGTTGGACCCCATTTCAGTTCTCCCCGGCGTCATGCATGCGCATCGATGTAATCGATGGACCTGTCGGCACGCGTTCGCCAAGCGAGCAAGGCAGTCAACCGCTATCCTTTCAGCATTATCCCAAATGAGTTGGACATTGCTACGGCGTTCATACTCGAGGATCATACCCGACTCTTCGTAGCACGGAAGAGCAGCCGCTGATTCGGCGATGGTGTTTTTTGGCGGAAATGTGTACCCGAGTCTCTCCGAAGAGAACGTTCGGCTTCGCCACCCCGTTGTTCTAGAATCAAGGTAAAAATAGTTTGAGGTAGCCCGCGGACCGATGCTCATCTAATAGCGCGGTCCTCTGAAGTCGGCTTTAAGAGCCTTTAGCCTTGACTGGTTGACGTCAATTACATGGGAAAACGATCGGTGAAGTATCGTATGTCGTATCGTACATACATGCGCCGGTGATGATTAGTATACAGGTAATAATGGTATGCAAGTGACGAAACAAACACAATGCTTTGGAATGGATCAGAAAAGTCTGAAGCTGTGGCGTTTGAAGCGCTTAGAGCGGGAACTCGAAGTCTTTCCTCCGCCCCATGACATATTGTCGTCTTCAAGCATCTCTGCCTGAGAAAAATATGTTCAGTATCATTGAGGTGCCCCCCGAGAATATAGCGCTTACATATCCGCCATCATTGGATGGAGTTAACGCCCATGATGAGATTGGCGACGATGACTGGATATTCTACGGGATGGTCAGAGCAAGAGACTTGGCAGAGACGTCTGACCCACCAATGCAAAAGTGATGTCCAGTGGGGAAGGGTGGCCGTTGACCGGAATAGAGCAGTTGCTCGATTTAGCACTCTGGTAATGGCAAGTATATGATTGGCTGGAATCCACGGCATCACTTTGTTGAACGCTTACCTTTGTGCTGCCGACGGAGAGCCTCTTGAACGATGAAAGGGGAGACATTGCGCGTGGATATGTTATGAGAAGAGGCAGTCCTTTGGTTTGAATGATATGGACAAGTGGGAGTGGATACCTCTCAAAAAGCATTGGCAGGCGTCTTTTATAACTTGGAGGGGCATTGGACGGATGCGGGTGCCGGATGAAGGGACTTAGCCGGATCTCAGCCACTGTAAGGATCTCGCAAAAGAGTCCTGCAGTGCTTGATCATGACCGCTACGGCCTTGTCCAAATTCGTGAGTTGTAGAGACAGGCACGGGCCAGATCGATTATGAGATCACCATATTCATGGACCAAACCATTCCGGGATCTTATGTCTCACATAAGACTCCCCTTCAGTTTTCCTCCTTCCTCCTACACCCACTTCGCACTCACGCAGTTAACAAATCATTTGTCAGAGAAGTTGTATTTAGGCCCTCTTGCAAGTATAATTAGATTCTAATTGTCGGAGATTCCAGTCCACTACGGATTCTGTTCACCAGCTGACAAGTCTCTCTGGTCTGGTCTACAACTACTCAATTACTGCGATCCGTCGGAGGTTCGACCGCTTTTCGCGCCTCTCACCCTGCCCGAGTCTGGTGATCAGTTACCTCCATCACTCTGTCGAGAAAAGATCTCCAGCTAGGTAGTACGAAACTGGGACAGCGTCACAGTCGGTTCACACTCAACTTGAAGTCTCAGGCTACTGGTCTACATTTTTGATCCAGCCTAATTGAATAAAGTTGCTCCGTAACGTTGTAATCGCAAATTTTCTCCGACTCGGACGACAAACAGAGAATATTAATAGTGTAGTATTCTCCTTGAAATCCGTATACCGCCGATACTACGGCCCCTTGGACTCGGCAATTTGACGTTCGCGGGTCCCGGATATTCACGGCAGGTTCTTGTGCTAATCTTCGATGGTGTTGCATTCGGTTTAATTGATATCCGTCAAACCAAGTGAGCCAAGTGTCCACAGAAGCAGAAGTCTGGATTGAAGTTTGATATGGCCTCTGTTTCATCGTACAGCCATTGTAATATTGACATCCCACAGAGTGTCTTGCTCAGCCAGGTTTATTATTGTCGTTGACTTTCCGAGTTAGGACCAAGGTCGGGCTTGATGACCACAGACATCATGCACCATGCACCAGGACATTTTCTCCGTTACCTTCATCATGATGTTCTCTAGCTCCGCTTCTTCTCTGTGATAGAATCTCGGTCATTTTCCAAGGTGAGATAATTATACCATTTCTGGCTCTTATCCCTTCCCCGTGGAGAACGAGGTCTTATAAGTATCCACGAATTTAACTTTGTACCTGACAACCCTTGACAGGATTCCACCACAGATGTGGGGTAGAACTGGTTGTTAATTTTATACGAATTGTGTGCCGCTCCGCTCCCTCCCTTCCCTTCCCTCGGCGCCCTGCTGATTCAACAAGTGCGAGGTATTTGCTAGTTGGTTAATGATTGCAACGCCTTCTCTAGACTATGGGGCTATTGCCACGCCCCCCCGGGCTGTTTAGATGACCGGGGACGACCGCATTGTTGTTACGCCGTCATAGCAAATACGATTATCACGAGACTCGAGATGGCGGCGATGAACAGCCATTGAATACCCCCCTACAATTATCATACATCGGGGTCCGTCCACAAGGTATGTCCCTCGCTATGGTTTGTTTACTCTACATTTCAAGCTGGCAGGTGATCACTCAACTCGCCCCTCACATGACATGCGACCCGTTCTATCCGCTACGAACAATACAACATCTTGACCATCGGTACTTGACATGACGGGTCCGAAATCTAGGATTTGTCACTGTCAGTAGCGATGCCTGCGAGTTATTCGGGACCCCTTCTTGCTCCAGAGCCGCTCCCCTGGGCATGATTTTCCCAGTGATAGGTACCATGTTGCATTGTTCTGGAAACCATATGGTCGTTCGGACAGTAGTCCAGGGCCCAATCACTGGTTCTGTCACATGCAGGCAGACGTTGTTACAGGTCAGTGCCATTGTATGTGGTGTTTATTCACGTCTTCCAGCTAGGGAGTAACGTCACATATAAGGCAAACACGTCATTCAAGTATCCAATCAATCTACGGTAGTTCGGAGCCATTTGGAACCGCAGCGCCGGTCGGTGATATATCAAACAATATGTCCTTGTTCATGGTCACCTGTCATGAGCGATGGAGTTGGAGAGAGCTGAAGTCGGTTCACATGATGAAACGATGCGTGTGCCTTTTTGAATGGGAAACATTTGCCGTTGAAAACTCAGGACTCCTCAACAACTTTCGAAATGCGTATCGTACGTAGCCTGGTCCGGAGACTATCATGCGATTCTCATTCTTGCACCTTGGTAATACAGCATAACTTGAAGTCTTTGAATCTGGCTAGCCGTTCAACCTAAAGCCGGCTTCAAGATTCAGGAGTCATGGAATGTGTACGCGTCAAAAAAATTCTTCTCCGCATACAGTGATGCTGAATGTTTCGTGGATCAACTACTCAACCCATATGTTGGGTTCTGAATGCGAGTATGAGGAGTTAACGTCGTCCAGAAGTTGATCACAAATCCTTTTGCTTTTTCCCAGCTTCTTTAGCCCCCGCGACGACCTTCCCAGATATGTCAGATCCATCCACGAGGAAAGGTGGTGAGCTCATACGTCATTACCCACCTCTTTCGTTCCCTGTTTCATCTGATCTTCTCCCCCTTTCGCTCCCTCGGCTTTGCCCTTGGAAAGTTTAGTTGTTGTTCCTGGGACACACCCGTGTTAATAGCATGCATATTCATGATTTTCACTTACCTAGGGTCTTCTTTGTCTTCTCTGTGACTTTCTCACCTGTCTCTATCGCAGTAGCCAGACCCTCTCCAACTTTCTTGTTGACCTGCTTGGGGTTTTTGATTACATGTTTTGGAGCCGTAGATCCGACAAGACAAACCAGACCTTGTCTGCTAACTCCGATATTTTCTCTGTTACGAATTTCGACGCCCACGGTGTTACGTGAACGCGACGGCGGATCCACGGATCCAACCCAAAGCCCATACGCAATCCGCGTGCGGAGATGGGGATCATTGGACGCATTGTTAATTTTATGATGGTGCCGGTGGCGAGGCAAGGCCGTTAAGAAATCCGTGATGTCATGGACTGCGTACTAACTCGATGACGTCGTCGCTGGATCCGGGCCGGTTGCCCTTGGCCAGTGGCGATGCACCCTGCTGAAAGATGATGCTTGGCTAACTACAGAGCTGCGAGCTGGGGAGATGATTGTATATTTGGTGACGACTGTGCATTCAGTGTTACATGATAATATATAGCTCGCTTAGTTACGGTAGCCCTGTAGCCTAGCCCCGGGCTCTACTGTCAGATATCATGAGACTCAGAGTTTGAGCTATCTATCATCTTCAAGTTACCTTTAAATACCATTCCACTGTAAGCCAGCCTTTCGTAAGATCTAGGATTCACCATGACATCACCGGAAAGTGTCGGAAAGTCAGCGTGGGCAAACCAAGGTCGCACGAATTTACAGATTGTTCCCCTCAAAGAACCGCAAAGCGGCCAAAGTTGTGCGTGCCATCGGACTCGAAATGCACACCAACGGTGACGAAGAAGGCCTGGCAAAACACATAAAAGTAAGCATCAATGGATCCGAGACTAACGTGTCGACATTTAATCATGATCATGATCGTGTTTCATAGACGAGACTATTTATTCCCATGGTAACTGTTCAAGAGAAGCAAAATTTGTCCGTCAGCAAAGGAGAAGCTCTTACATCTCACTACTATTGCAGGTGTTCGACCACCGTGGTAGAGCTTTTGGTTTCTGGTGGAAACCCACAATTTCAAAGTTGTCGGAAATAATTGTCTAGAGATGGTCAATGTCGCGGTGAATTTGGTAAATTATATGAAGGACGAGCCTATCCGAGTCAAACACGGCGATACGGGACTTAGCACTGGGGCTGAATTGCTCCTTACATTGTCGCGAGCAAGAATGGGTTTGACATGGGGGAGGAGTAAATTAGTTGTATCCGACTTTCAGAAGTTTCAGTTCGAGACAGCTATCGGCGCGGTTCGGACTGTTTACCATGTGATGACATAATCATTGTCCTCCGAGTCAACTATCCTTCCACACATACATTGCATTGTAGCTATATACTCATTTCCCTTCCGAAAGTCTTCAGCTGGACGGCAGTCAACAGACACAGCAATATGAAGGGATTCACCAAAGCCATGAAGCGGTGGGTATCCCTCATAGTTCAGCAGACCCACTTGAGACGGGATGCAACGCAATGCATCGCCGCAGTCGATCTTGCTTTTGATCAGAATCTCATGTTGCTCCACACAGGACACCTCACATGGTCACATCGAAAGTCGGTTTTTCGAAGAGTCAGTGAGAGATGTTTCCATGCCGCCGCGGATGATTTCATATTGTTCTCAGAGTCTTCCGATCCCGAATTTGATGACTACAACTCTCATTTCTCCGCTCTCGAGCAGTCCACTGAGAAGCTGCTCAAGGACACGAAGGCTTACACTGATGCAGTCACAGGTATGCAATTTGCATCGACATTTCTATCTATCATCGATACCGATCCTTCATTCCAAAGCTCTCTTGACCGGTGCCAATGGCTTTGGAAACCACTTCAACTTCATCTATTCGCCACTGTCAGGAGAACTCAGCCTATCCAACAAACACCCTGAAGCTGCTGCGACGATCGCTAACACTCCTTCTTATGCTCAACACTTGGATGAACTCCGCTCTGCCATTGCACCGGAGCTTGAACTCATCGAGAGTCGCGTGGTTGGTCCCGTCAAGGAGTTCCAGGGTGTTCTGAAGGTTATCAGAAAGACGATCACGAAGCGTGACCACAAGTTGATTGATTATGATCGATACAATAACTCGTTAACTAAGCTTCGAGACAAGAAGGAGAAGAGCTTGAGTGACGAGAAGAACTTGTTCAAGGTTTGTCGAGCGGTGCATGCGTGCTGCTGTGGGGTAATACTTTTTCTAATTAATGTTCTTAGCTCGAGCAAGATTTTGAGATAGCGACGAACGAGTATGATTACATTAACAACACGCTGAAGCAGGATCTCCCTCGGTTCATGCAGCTCGCAACCCAGTTTATCGACCCTTTATTCCACTCCTATTATTATATGCAGTGCGTCCATTCCTTGATTGTTTACATCCTTTAAGTGAGATTGTCTCCGACGAGGCTCAATATTTACTACCTATTCCTTGAGAAGATGAATTCGTTCGCAGAGGGAAGATATAATGTCACCAATGGTCCAGCCTCGCAGATTGAGTCTGATTACGAGAACAACCGCACGGATGCTTGGAGCCAAATCGAGGACCTCGGTATCGCGAAACGAATCGTGTCTACGTGTACGTGGATTATATCTTACACTCTCACCAGTCCTGCTGACTGGTTCATACAGCCAAGCTTGTTCAAACGAAGCGTGCGGAAGCTGGTGTCAGTGCACCTATAGGACGCACCCCTAGTGCGACAACCACATCGAGCACCGCAAGTTTTGCATCGCGCGCCATGCCGCCGCCTGCGCGTGGTGGTAGTTCGTCGATTGTGAAGAAAGCACCGCCACCGCCACCCGGCCAGCCCACCGCACCGCCACCTCCTTATTCCGCCTCGGATAATGGAAACGGTGCTGCTGCTGTGATGACGAAACGGCCGCCTCCGCCTCCACCTCTCAAGCCCAAACCGAAGCCTGAACGTGTGGTTGAGTACGTTACAGCGCTGTACGATTTCGATGCACAGGTACGTAGCAGTCCCTGTTAATAACTCCTGCTGAACCGCCGAATCGCTCAGGCCGATGGTGATTTGTCATTCAAGACTGGTGACCAGATTGAGATTGTGAAAAAGACAGAAAGTCAGGAGGACTGGTGGACTGGCCGCCTGAATGGAGCCGAGGGAGTCTTCCCTGGTAACTACGTGCAATGTTAAGACACGGAACAATCGTTATATCGGGTCTTTGATTCATTGTGAGGTTGCTCGCATGTTGTTCACAGATTACACATTTATTCAATCTGGTCGGTTTGTGACTTGACTGACTCGGGAGCCGAGGATGACATAAATAACTCCTAAATATCGTCGGAACCGACTGACTTTCCCGACTAGTCATAACTCAGTTCGATTCACATCTCCAACACTTAAACGTGGAGTCTTGCTCGCATCAGACAAAATTTATTATTTCTCGTGATGCCCATCAACCAACCTTCCAATCAAATAAAGTGGGAATTCCGCATTTCCTAGTCGCACCAGACTCACACACCTCCCCAAGACTCACAAATGTCTCCATCGTTCGCCTGAAAAAGGGCGGAAAACGTTTCGAGGTAGGTGATGATCAGACTCTTGTCATGCCGGCTCGTGCCCATACTCTGATCACAGATTGCATGCTACAAGAACAAAGTACAAGAATGGCGAAACGGCGTGTCAGTCTGCATCTAATCATCTCACCGCTCTGTCTCATCGTGTGTTTGAAGTGAAACCGATCTGGATGATGTCCTCCAAATATCAAACGTGTTCACAAATGTCTCCAAAGGTGAAGTGGCAAAATCGAACGATCTCCAAAAGGCGTTTGGAACATCGTCCGTGAATGAAGTCGTGAAAGAGGTCGGGCTTCCATCTCTTTCACTGTGTCTTTGTATGACGAATCGTCTTTTAGATATTGAAAAAGGGAGAACTTCAAGTCGGCGAGAAAGAACGCGAACACGATCTTACGTCCTTGCGCAAGGAAATCGCCACTCTCGTGGCAGAGAAATGTGTCGATCCTGCGACGCAGCGTCCATATCCTGTTGGGATGATCGAGAAAGCAATGGCAGAGGCAGGGGTGAGCGTCAAGATGGGGAAGAATGCTAAAAGTCAGGTAGGCGGTTTGCTTGCGAGCGGCCTTTCGTTCCAGTCAACACGGAAGCAGGTTTCAGAAACACTGCGGCTTATTCAATCCGGATCAAAACTACCCATTCAGCGTGCACGAATGCGTGTCCGTGTTGCAGTCCCCGCTGCAGACGGAGAAGGGTTGGAGGAACGGATTAAATCGGCAGCTGAGCAAGTCGAGCGAGTGGAGAAGGCAGAGATGTGGGAATATGTAAGCTTGAACATGTTTTCGTACATGTTTTACTGACAAGGATGTCGTCAGGTCATGCTGATCGATCCTCCTCAGTTCAAGACGCTCGCAGATCTACTTCAGAAGGAATGTAAAGGAAGAGGGCGTCTTGAAACGCTCACATTTGCTGCGACAGCAGATAACAATTAGATAACGTACTCAATACTCTCATCGTCTTCATTCCAGGTGGAGGCTACAAGCGGATACACACTCGCTGAACCGTTACTTGACCCGTAATCCGTTGTCCTCTTATTGTCAGTATGTTGTTGTACAATGTCTAAATCATCAATTTGTAGATCTTGTTACACTCGTTAACCCCATCTTAGTCACGTCCATCTTTATCCTAGTTCCGGGGCATCACAGTTAGTGTGATCTCCAATTGATTTTCTACCAAGTCGACTGAGGCCCTAACAAATTGGCGAGTCAGCTGTGAGCGATTTGAGTACAGAGTAACGCCACGGACCCTTCTAGGTCCTGTACAATGTAGTCGAGGTTGCCATTGGCGTCGCGCAGGAGTGTTTGGCGTTGATGAGAAGTACAGACAGCGAGTGTTTGAGCGCCGGCAGCACGCCCCGCTTTGAGTCCAGAGGGTGCATCTTCGACTACCAGGCCTGATATACTAGAATCAGAAAAGATCGTTGGCGCATTCAGAGTGGTAGGATGGCCCACAATTCTCGGGGGATATGCCGAGAATAGCTGCACCCGCAATGTATGGGCCCGGTTTGGGTTTGCCTTCGGTGACATCATCCGCTGTCACATAGCCCTTTTGTGGTATCGGTAACGAGCACTTTGGAATAGCGAGGCTAGCATAGAATCTAGACGCTGATAGAGAGTTGTCACCACCAGGTTGCCCAAAGGTAGTGTTTGGGTAGGTACCTGACGTGACAATGGTCCATTTATCCGGTGCTATCTCACTGAGCTGGATTTGAATGGTGAGCGGGGATTGTGCGTGCCAATGAGTTCGACAGTTACCTTGACAAGTAGCTTCTGTGCCCCATTGAGAACTTGAGGACCTAGACCGCCTCTTTGGTTGGCTACCAATCGTTCGAAACGCATGATCTCTTTCTACGACGGCTCTGATTGTCCACGTTCATCGATTGGCTGGTCAACTTACTTCGAGCTCTGTCTCATCCGTGATTCGGCAGTACTCGCGCAAGGTGTCGGTCAGTCTCCTCCCGTGGGTGAGGTGGGCAATGTTGCTGGGGAGATGGGCATACTGCTTGCGAAATTCATCCCAGGCACAGATGACGCCGGGAGTGGAGTCGATGAGGGTACTACAAGAAATGACATCAACAATGGGAGATTTGGAGCTGATAGTCACTACCCATCCAGATCAAAGAGAATCTGTACAGAAATAGTAAAGCCTGGTCAAAAGATGAAAGAAGTATTCCGTACTGCGCCGACTCGGACTCTAGTCTCTTGTTCCATGATTGGGGGGTGGATTTAAGACGTGAGACGGGAATTTAATGACAGATGGGAGGTCCAAGTCGGAAATGGACCCTCACTATTGTTTTGCTGGCCACTCCCATTGTTGTCCCATATTCGGCCTGCAAAAGACTCTACAATATAAGAACAGAACCAGCATGGCACTTCTCCCCATCACGCTTGTTTCTTTGTCGTTCTCCTCACCTTCCTTGTCCCCAAGGCATTGACTGCCTCACACACTGTCCCTCCTCCACGTACCATCAAAGATCATGAAGTTCATCACACTCTCCGCCTTGTTGCTTTCGTCTCTGGCTTCGGCCCTTCCGAGCCTCAGACAACGTCAGGCAAGTGGTTTCCAGCTACAGAATGGTATTGACGCAATCAATCTAAAGTAAGTCCGGTTTCATCCATGCCCAATCTTTTTCTGATCCATCTTCATAGCAATCAGTTCGCGTCATTGAATGCTACGTCGTCCTGTAACTCTGGTGACGCCTGTGTCAATGGTCAATTTGCCCAATGTGTCAACGGAAAATATGTGCTGTCCCCTTGCAGTCCCGGTTTGACGTAAGTCTTGCCAGTACTTCTTACGACAGGCTAATAACCTAGGACTGTTAGCTGTGCAGCATTACCGTTATCCAACTCACCCGGGACGAGCGTCACCTGCACGACGCAGAGTGATCTGAATACGCGCATTACCGCAACTGGAGCAGCCAATGGTACCACTCCTGCTAACGCAGCCGACACACCCTGCCCTATAATGTCGAACATCACGACCCCGGCGCCCTCATCTGGTTCTGGCTTAACCAACTCGACTGGTGCCCAAACTTCATTGACCCTCGTGCCCTCTGTGATCGCCACGAACTTCTCGCGAAACGGTCTGAACACGAGCACTTCAGAGGCTGGCGAAGTTGCGTCACTTACATCTACCAACAACTTCATCAACTGGTGTGCTACGCTCCCCAACCTCACCATCACCAATGGTCAGCAGCTCAAGAATGGTTCTTGTAACCCTGCTCCAATGGGGGCGATCCCTTCCACCTCCAACATGCCGAGTGTCAAGTTTGTCACGCCCGTCAACCTCGCTGTCGTCCCACAGAACACCACTTTTCAAATCACGTTGGCTGTTAGGAATTTTGCGACCGGTTACTTCGTCAACCCAGACACAAACTACTTTGCAGCACCTCAGCAACTCGATCCAACCACTGGTCTTATTCAGGGGCATGCGCACGTCGTTATCGAGGCTCTCGAATCACTTAACCAGACCACTCCCACCGACCCAACCAAGTTCGCATTCTTTGTGGCGCTGAACGGTAAAGCTGATACCAGCGGTCAATTGTATGCCAATGTCACTGGTGGCCTCCCCAAGGGCACGTACAAGATGTCTACCCTCCTCGCTGCGATGAACCACCAGCCCGTGTTGTTACCGATCGCCGAACGCGGTGGTTCGGATGACATGATCTATGTGAGTCTGAGTTTTTTTTTTGGCATCCTTTGCAAAAACATGATCTGACGTATCACGTTCCTAGTTTACTGTTGCTGGTACTGGCCAGAGTACCAATACCACAACCACAACTCCCACCAGCACTGCGCAGCCAATCACTCCCCCGGTTGTCTCTTCTGCCACCCCTACTGCCACGCAGACAGCTAGTCCAGGGAACATCACCGAGCCGTGCTAGCTTTCGACCCTAGCGTAACCTCCTCCTTTACTAATGTAGCATTAATTCAAGAAGTCGTTGATCGACCTCTCCACCATTGGCATCATTTTGCAGGTAGACATCAATGTATTGTTATACTCATGTAGCAGTCTGTTGCACGTTGTAATTTGCTTACTGTCTGGGGTTACAAGGAAATACATTTGGTCAAACTAGCTTTCCTGATATGGTTGTTCAAGGATCGACCGTCAATATCATCAGCGCCCGAGTCGGCTCACTCCTCGCTTTCTAGTACTTTCATCCTCCGCCTGCAAGCTGCAATCAAAATCTTGCTCTGCTTGTAAGTCTTCTTCGCGTGTCAACAGGCCTACCTTTTCCGATCTCTAGCAAACGTAGGAGAGTGAGTTTTGCAGCTCCAGGCCTTGATTATGTCGGACCCGAGGAGCGCTGTCATCATCAAAGTCCCCGCGACGTCTGCCAACATCGGGCCAGGCTTTGATGTAGTAGGGCTCTCTCTCTCTCTATACTTGACGCTCACCGTCAAATTTGGAGCTCCCTCGAGCTCCCTCGTGAAAATCACCTACTCCGGGGAAGGCGCCGACGAAGTCCCCCTCGATCCCTACCGAAACCTAACGACCCGTGTAGCACTCTACGTCCTGCGCTGCAATAACCACCGCTCATTTCCACCAGAGCTCGTCAGCATTCATGCGGACAACCAGATACCCTTTGGCCGCGGGCTCGGCTCCTCGGGTGCAGCCGTCATCGCGGGTGTTCTCCTCGGGAACACACTTGGACAGCTCAAGTTATCGCGTGAACGGATACTCGACTATGCGCTCATGGTCGAGAGGCATCCGGACAACGTGACGGCAGCGCTCGTTGGTGGTTTCGTCGGATCGTACCTCCGAGAGCTCGATCCTGTCGCCAGCGAAGCTGCCCAAGTACCACTATCGGAAGTCTTACCAGAGTACCCTCCTGATGCAGGAGAGGAGTGGGGATTGTCCCCGCCTGTCCCTCCATCTGGCATCGGACACTTTGTTCGTTTCGGCTGGAGTTCTGCTATCAAAGCCGTGGCGATCATTCCTCGGTTTGAGCTGAGTACCGCCAAGGCGAGAGAGGTGTTACCCACGGCATACTCTCGAAAAGACCTCGTACGTGGGCTCAATACAGACGTGCCTCCATCCGAGTCGGCTGATGCGCAGCTTAGGTTTTCAACATGCAACGGCTTGCTGTGTTGACCACCGCGCTTGGACAATCACCACCGGATCCAGAGCTGATCTACGAGGCGATGAAGGATCGCGTCCATCAGCCGTATCGAAAACTACTCGTATGTGTTTATTGTGTCACGAGCCGTGGACAGTCAGTTAAAAGGAGCGCAGATTCCTGGTTTGCCAGAAGTGACATCGTCACTTACCCCACAATCGCATCCGGGTCTACTTGGCATCTGTCTCTCGGGAGCAGGGCCAACGATCTTGGCTCTTGCAACTCACAATTTCGAGGCTATTGCAGAAGCGGCTCGTGAAATATTTGTGAAAGAGAATATACAAGTAGACTGGAAGTTACTCGAAGTTGTTGGCGGAAGTGATTGTTACCCAGTAGACGCGAACTAAATAGAGCAAGAAGAATGTAGAAAAAATGATCATTATTGGTCATACTGCTGTATCATAACATCCACGGGTCGTAGGTATATGCTTCTGGGTATCCAAAATCTAACACTTCGTTGCTTCTAGCCCCTCGCATTAAGACAAACAGCTCTCATCGCAACAAGAGATGCTGAGCTGTCGTCAAACGGCAGGTCAACAGTGAACATCACATCACTGCGGTCACTGTTCAAGTAGACCGGCAGTGTCACCAAGTTGCTCTGGTCAACGGCATCCTTGTCTTCTTGCACCCAACGGATCTGAGATGCATTCAGGTGAACTGCCTCGCCATCGTTGAGTACAAGCTTCCCAGCTTCTGCATCCCATGCAGCTCCTTCCAACGTCAAACCTAGATCATCGTGATTAGAAAAGAGAGAGTTGGTAGGAAAACGCGCTCTGGGACTCACCATCCACAATGAAGGCTCCCGGGTTGCTCATTTGACCAATGTCTAATCGTAGACTCAGCGTCTCCAGACTCCAGCGCTTGCGGTGAGCAACAGTCTGCCGAGTAGCCGTAACATAGGCCTCTGGGAAGAATAGTCCCCCAAGCCAAACCTCAACATCGGACAAGGACTGTTGCATGGTCGTAATCCCGTCCAACTGAGCCAAGCGACGAGCAAGATCCGGAATCCACTCCGAGACTGACATGGCTTTTGGAACCTTGTATCGTCTCCAGTGTGTCGGAATAGTACCTAGATCCTCTTAGTTTGGCTTCGATCAGGACAGCGTTGGATTCACCTTTAGTCAGGGAGCTCATCAAAGCACGGAGATGGTTAGTTTGCTTCAGTTCACCCTCGCAAACCTTGACGACATCCGCAAGGTCCTTGCGAACTTGGTCAAGCAGCTTGCGTCCGATGGAACCCTCCCGGAAGAATAGGCGATACAGTGGATCCGGGTTGTCGCTGGATTGTTTGGGTAATATATTGAGGGACTAGATAGGAGCGTCAGTAACAAGTCAGTTATTACGAGCAACGTATTCTTACCGATGGGAGTTGGGTCAACCATTCGCGACAACGTTCGTGCAAGTTGCGCATCCACGCGGGCTGCTGTGAAGACTGACTCTTCGAAGGACTACCAGCACTTGGAACGTCATCCTCGTCATCCACAAGGGTTCGCATCTTCCGTAGTTTGCTGAGAAGCTCGTTACCTATGACAAATGAGCTTAGGTGCATCGAGCAAAACTCAAGAACTGAATTCACCCTGAGCAACAGCGATGACTCTTTCTGCGGTAGGAGGCAGCGTCAACCACGATGGCGGCTCGCGGTCTGGTAACCCTTGCACCCACGATAAGAAGTGCTCAAGTTTAGTGCCATCAGGAGCTTCGAGAACCTGGCTGCTATTGATACTGGGCACCAGGTTGAAATCCACATTGTAAGCAGCCGGTGTAAACAGCTTATCGACGAACGCATCAAGAATGCGCTGATCAAAGTCGCTGTCGACACGTCCACCATACACTGATTGCTTGATGAGTGTCCGGAGCGCATCCCACGGAATCGTGGCAGGGTCAACATTAGCTCTCCCTTTGGCAATAGCGTTGAGCCACGTGTCAATGGTCCCAAAGGCAGAGGCCATATCGGAGTCGTTGAAGTCGTACGTTTTGCTCCATCCAAGTGGAACATATCGTAAACGTTCTTGTACGACAGCGTGGAACCATGCAAGGAGGAAGTACAAACGGACCTTCTCCGCGGGCCCTTGAGCAAGGCGTTGTGGGGGGATGGATCCTAGGGAATCGAGCAAGTTGGCCTTTACTCCTGGTGGCGGTTCGTTCATGATGATGCGGGATTGTCGAAGGATGTTGACAGGAATGGATGGGTTGGCTTCCATGGTCAGGAAGAGGCGGAAGTTGCGATGAGGATTGAGGGTTTGAAGTTTCTTCTCCAACTGTCCTAGCCATGAAGGGGCCAAGTGTACGTTCTTGAGGAGGACCCATGTCCCTTGTCTCGATGCTGCGGCGATAGCTTGGTCCGCGAGAGTAAAGCCCTCTTGAGAGCCCATGGCAACCGAGGAAGACCGCGCTCCAACGGTTTGTATGAGATTCTCAACACGGTAGCTGGCATCATAACCAGTCACGGATACCAGGGCGAGTGGAGTTGTAGCGGGAACCTCGTTTACAACCATAGCGCCGAGGTCGAGGTCGGATGACAAGTCATTCTGGAAAACGGTCCGCACGTACAATGCAGTAGATTGCAAGAGACGATCAGGTCGCAAACACTTGACAACAAGCATGGAACGAAGGGCCTCCACAGCAGCTGCTCAAATGTCAGAACGCGCAGAACTTATACATGAGGGATGGACACGTACGTGTACTGGGCTCCCAAGATAGAGGTACAATCGTCTCAGGGTCCGCAGATTGTAAGAAAGGAACCCAATCTTCGGGATGCTCGAGAACGTTGCTAAGAACTGGCTTGAAAAGACTTTGTTTCGCATAATCTTCAAGGTGCATCATCTGGTCTGGGGAGAGCACGGAAGAGACCGGATGTTCGCTCGAAGAGGTGTTTGGCTTCCCAATGATTCCCTGACCACTTTCGAGCAGGAACTCGAGTTCGTCGGCGATATCCTCAACACCTCGCAGCTTCACTTGAGCCAAAAGTACAGCGAGCATGACATGGTCGCGATGAAGCAAAGCTCTCGAGGTTCGCTTGTAAACAATCAAGAAGAGGTCATTCAGTAGGATCTCTCGTCTTCTGTGGTGTTCCGTGACGTTCTTCAAGTTGGGATTATGGTGGAGCACATAGTCGAAGATGTCGAGGAAGAATTGGAGAGAGAACTGATAAAAGTGATTGACGAGATTGAGCTGCTCGAGAATGAAGAACACGGAACTGCAGGCCTGTGCCAACGGCAGATATTCAGCAGTCACTTGTTCAACTTCCCTCATGACGATGTCCGTCTCCTCCACCTTGCGCGTGATCTCTGCAGCTTCCCGTTTCAACGTCTCCAAAGTGCTGATAACTTTGTCATCATCAAGAATGTTGCCACTCGACTCATTGAGAGCTTGCAGGAGCAACTTCTCCAGCGTTCGGAGGCGGAGGCGGAATTCGCCTTGGGCTTTCATGAGATCCGTTCTCTTGCGTTCCGTATCCGGTCGTTCCACCTTGAGTACTTGATCCAAGGATTGACTCTGGAGACTGCTACGTGTCATTGTGAAGTTGACAAACGTGACTCTACTGCAGATGTCGGGGGAGAATTCGACCGAGGGGTCCCGAGTCGAGAGGAACATTGTAAACGCAGGTGAGAAATCGATGTCTTGGTTGCCAATGCGAATGAGAACACGGCCACCCGTTCTGCGAATCTCCTTGTTCAAGACGGCGTTGAGGATGGGATCCAAATGCTCGACATCTTGGATTAGGATGGGGTTACCGAATCGCAGGGCACTCTCCAAAACTTTGAGGAAGGCTTCATCAAGGAAACTCGTGACCGTGATCTTCCGTTCTTTGTACTCATTGAGCAGGAAGGTCGTTGCCTGACCAGTGGGATCGATGATCAACGGGTAGCGGTTGAATCGTTTGAGCATGATCGCGTTCTCGGTGGTCAGGTTATCGGCCGGAAGTGATTTGGACTGCCAACTCAAGCGATCATCCGCAGTCGAGAGGTACTCCGTCAGCGAGAGTTCTGGTTTGAACTTGATATTGGCTTCGAGGAGATGGTTCGACCAATCCTGCCACATTACCTCTCGGTAATGTTGATCGAAGAAACCGCCATACGCGAGGAACGCCGCAGACACCAACACATCGCCAACGATGGTGCTCATTTCGGCATCAAAGGTACGACTTCCGGATTCCCATCGTCCCTTCTCCGAGGACAAGCTTTCGAGAAGTTTCATACTACGATCGACCTTGCTCTGCACTCGTTCCATCTCTGACTTGATGGCCTGCGTTTCCGAAATGAGCAAGGCGTATTCGTCCTTGTACTTGGCAATCTTCGCCTCTAGTTCAGCGACAATGGTGATGATTTGGGCGGCTCGCTTCTTCGTAGTCTCCGCTTGCGTTTCGAGGGATTGCACCTCGTTACGTAGAGGTTCAACCTTGTCAAGAATCTCTGAGAAGCGAACCTGCGCAAGAACCCACTTGACGAGAGGACCACAGGCTTTACTAGCGCGCTGGACATTTTCAAAATTGAACGACGGCCGACTCAGGAAATCTCTCTTCATGAGCTCGCGGAGAGGCTTCGTCATTTGGTTATTAGTGTCGAAGTTGACGATCCTCTGGATAAAGTCATCCCGACGAATGATACCTTGAACCGTCCGCCAGCTGTCGATCTTGTGACCGAGAATCGTGCAGACAGATTCCATGGCAAGCTTGACGGCTTCCGGAGGATTAGCCATCGTCCTGACTTCTTGCAAATGTTGCTTCTTGATATTACTGACAGCAGCTTGTGCGTCCAACACGGCAGGCTCTGCGTCTGCGAGGTCAGCCATGACGACAGCACGACGCTGGGCAATGTTCTTGTCCTGCTCCACCAACGCAGCCTTGATTTCGATGGACGCCGCTTTCTTCTGTTCAGCCTCTTGCTGGTCTGCAACCATGCGCTTAAGCTTCTCGTTGGCTTCTGCATCCTTGGCTTGAAGTTGGGAACGCTTCGTGGCAAGGCTCTTGCGAAGCTCCTCGACCTGCGTCACTGTGTCCTTGAGTTTGTCAAGACCAACGTGAAGGTGACGTTGCTGTTCCTCAAGCTCGTCGCGCTTCTCGTTGAAAAGCCTGACATAGTGGTTGATACTGAGGGACAGTGATCAGCTCAATGGTCCAATGCCTATGGAGTTCAAGGACTCACAAATCGAGGTAGTGGCGGGGAGTGACATAATTGTAACGACCTTGACGACGACTGATGCGCTGGTTGATCTGGTGCATTGACACATGCACGTAGACGAGGGCATTCACGACAGCAATGCGATGAATGGGCGGCATGGAAAGCTCACGATAAGCGATAGGGAAGTGAGCAGGTGGGGAATAAGAAGACAGGTCCAAATCCAACGTATGGGTGAACTCCATGCCAACTTGGTAGAATGCCTGGTCTGACCAGTCACCAAACCAGTCGAGAACACAACGGTTGAACAACGCGGGCGACGTAGCCGCACGGGACGCGAGACCGTTTTCTGGCGGATTCATGGTAAAGACAACATGGAGATTCTTCGCCACTTGCTGGGTGAACCACCGATACAATTCTTCATGCGAGTCGAGCATAAGTCCATCCCTTTGCGATCCTTCCTTGCACGCTGTCATCAAGGCAGCATGCTCATCGCCCTCGAAGAGACCTGGCACCTCGGCGTTCGCGAGAAGAGTATTCATGCGTTCCAGGAAACCCGAGTCGAGCACATTGGATTCGTCCATGATAAAGCAAATCTTTTCGCCCTTGCAACCAGCGCGTCTCAGCACGGTTCGAAGATCGTCGTCAAAGTCATCACCAGTATACTTGTTTGAAACCTTGATTTGGAAAATGCTCAGGCCATTGAGCCAAGCAACAAAACGAGAGAGCGTCGTCTAGCATCGTCAGCATGGTAGTACAAACACGTAAAACCTTGATTGTTACCTTGCCACTGCCGCTAACACCAATCAACAACAAGTGACCCTGAACTTGGCGGAACACACGGTCAATCCTGAGGACATGATCAAGTACGTCGTTGAAAAGAACAAGAGGCACATCCAGTTCTTCCTCGTAAAAGACGCGCAAACGAGCCTTTGTGTACTCGCGGAGAACTTCTCTATCGACGGGAATGTAATCTTTCGAGGTCCAATTCGAGAAGAGGATGGGTCGGTTCAAGGCTTCGTCGCGGTTGATGGTCGGGAAGTGTTCCATGGCAGCAAAGTCAATGTGCTCGTCAGTCCATTGTTTTTCTTCCTCGGTGACGAGACGGTCTTGGAATAGACGTAGTGCCTCGTGAGCCCAGACGCGCACCAAGCCTTCCACCGATAGGATTTCCAAAGGACGGATGGCTTCATAGATGCCCCGTACCCATCTCGTAAGTTCACGGGGACTGTAGACGTAGTGAGCTTGAATATCGGAAGTGAACCGTTTCTGTGAAGCGAGGTAGAAGGAGACCATGGCATCCGTAAGAGGTTCGGCGTACGCGCGCAGCGTTGGGACGACCTTGAGAAGAGCACGGTTGTAGGTGCCATAGATTTGCTTGAGCGAGACCTCTCCGGGATAGTCCACCATGACGAGGGGTGCATGGCGGAGGAAGCGGTGACTGAGAGGAACACGCCCAGGATCGGTGGGCGGGTTGCATGCACCAACGAATTGGATACGTTCGAGTTTAACCCACGACATGTCGCCTGCACGCCAATATCCACCGCATTCAACCAACTGACGCAGGAATGAAATGACACGCTGTGTGCCATACTTGTCTTGGGCAGGGAGGTTGATTTCATCGCAGAACACGACCAACCAGCGACCAATCTGAACTGGCGCAAGGATGACGCCGTTCGGAGTCTTCCTATATTCGCAGTATTGCTCAAACGTCTTGAGGATGAGTTCGGGGGTAGTGGCACTGGAAAAGTTGAGGCCGACCACCTCCATGTCCGGAAGCTTGCGCAATGCACTGAAGAGCGTCATGGTCTTTCCTGAACCCGGAGGTCCACACAGCATGAGAGGCTTGTGTTCAGAGAGCCACGAGTATAGGACTTCCTCATGACGCACGGTATCCATAGTCGGAACGACGATATCAGCCGCAGTAACGGAATGTGCGTCGATTTCAATCGAAGGCACCTTGGACTGCCAGGCGATCCAATCCCCGGTGGCGATCTGTACATCAAAGTCGATGAGAGATGCTTCAGCAGCCATAGGCGGCAGGTCAATGCCAGTTTGCTTCCGCAGGAACTCGCCCATTTCCGCACGCAAGTCCAATTTTGCGTCACCAGAGAATGCCCAAATGATGCTGACAAGCAAGCGCTTGGTGACATATTGTTCCACCTTTTCAGGTGGAAGTGGGAAATCCGAGTGTTGGATATTGTATTCGATGATATTACGAGCGGTTTTGTTGAGCAACGAGAAGAGCGTGTGAAGCGCACGAGTAGTCGTAAAGTCCATGATGTGATCGATGGATTCTGCAAATTCAAGAGCAGAGCTGACAAGCTCTCCGTCCGCAAAGTAGCGCTCAAGGATGCCACCGATTTGAATCTGGGTGGCAAGGTGGGTAGAACTCGGAGTTTCAGCACCGAGAATGTCAGCACGGCGTCCCGGTACATCAGCAGCATCTTCGTCGTCCGCGTCCAAAGGCACCGATGAGAGAGTGTTGAGGTAGTGACGGTAAACCATCGAAGGTTCAATGACATCCTCGCTGAACCAGATCATACCACAGCGACTAACAGTGGCGAGGGTCGCATAACGCAAATGCTCGACTTCGAACATGATGCGGACGTTGGGAGGCAGGTTCAGACGCTCACCGTTAGGAAGGGTGAGCAGCTTGTTGTCATCAAGAACACTGAAGATTGGTGAGCCAACCATCCCAACATCGAGGGAATAAACCAACCTATTCAGGTTCTCGACCCATTCCGGATCGACGTCACCATCGAATATAATCCAATGTCTCTTGGAACTCTCGCCACGCACATCGTCCACAATCTTGCGTAAGATATGCGTGAACAGACCATCATTCCACTCGCGCGTGGTCGGGTCAAGTGTGCCGTAGAGCGCGTCCTTGTGGATTGCTTTCGGATCAATCACATATGCAACCCCTTCGGTGCCATCGAGCCTCTCCAATGCCGAGAGGAGGACTTGCCATGCGTTTGTTTTACCAGTCCCGGAGGGGCCGACCATCATGAGACCATGTTGGATCTTCTGGATCTGGTACAGTTGGAGAATCTTGGCGATCCACCGTTCGCCATCCACGAGGCGCCGTTCGGCACAAACCTTCAAGATTTGTTCACGGAGTGCCTCCAGATCGACAGGAACGTAGTCTGTGCCAGGGAAGACATCTGCAAGCAAGCTGGAAGCAATTTAATATTTAGCACATGAGGCCAGCGTTAACCCCCACCTGGTAAGCAAAGGCACATCATCAGCGACCAATTTTGGCACGATGGTCTCCGTGACACTCTGGATGACAATGATCTGCTCAGAGACGACATCCGAGAGACCGTTGACACTGTCCACGTCCTCCAGCTTGGCATTTTGCAGGCGTTCACGTTTGAGGATACCTGCACTGGCAAGCACAGCCTTGAGTGCACGCAGACCAAAGTCGTAATGAGGTTGTGGTGAAAGCTGCTCATCGCAAAGGTTGAAGAAGGGTACGATCTTGGACGCGAGGGATTCGGCTGTTCGGAAACCTTGAGAGAAGAGCATGACTTGGGCGATGAGTTCACGATCAGGCCTTGTCATTGCCATCCTGTGGGGCTGGTTAGAAGGGTTTGCATAGCAAGAAGATGAGCGCACGGTCGGAAAAGCTTTGTCAAGTTTGGTGGTAGCGTCGACCGTCCAGCATAGTTGGGGTTAGTAGTAATGAAGATGCCTATTCTCCATGCTTAGGCGGGCTTAACGACAGCTTCGTAGATGAACGTACCAATGTTCTTGTTGATTTTCAGACTCTTGCCCACGAGCTCAATCTCAGTATTGGGATTCTTGGCGAGAGCAGCTAGACCTTGTTGGATGCTTTGCACCTGTTGGGAGACAGCACTCAAAATACGTTCCTCGAGTCGGTTGAACTCGTCAAAGCATCCCCATGCGCCGACTTGACAAAGACCGACGAAAATGCGGCCCATTGCCTGGAAATCGAACGTCTCGTCGCAACAGAATACCAGCACAAACCGACCGAGCTGGACGCCAAGCGCCTTGACGGATTCGGTTTTGCCTAGTGCCAATTGTTAGACTAGTCTGTCGAATAGGAATCAATGGAGGTACCTGTTCCAGCCGGACCGAATGGAGAACCACCGAGCTGACTGTCTAGAGCCTGAGTCAGGGTGAGGTAGACCCGATCCGTCAACGGCGTTTGCACGAGACGGTCTGGGACTCCTAAATACTCCCACCCATAAGGGAATGTCGCGTTCGCGACTCGGATCGCCAAACGGTCAAGGGGATTCTCGGCTGATCGTTCCAAGTAGAAACGCATTTGCGAGAGCCACGTGAAAGCCTTGGTGTCGGCGACGCGTTGTTGGATTAGTGCGCGCGTAACGTCTCGTTGGTGGACGAGTTCCGTGATAAGATGCTCGCATTTGCGTCGGGTGACAGGGCTGAGTTCTCGTAAGACTATGTCGGCGAGGAGGTCAAGAGCCTGAGAGATCGTTTCAAGTGGGCCTTCAGGGAGATTGCCTGATTCCAAAGAACCCTCGACAGACGTCGTCCACGCAACTTGAATAGCCAACGTGACAAGTTGGGCAGGATACTTTTCCATCCAATACATGAGTTGATCCATACTGAGCGGGGATCCAGTGCCGTAGAACGATTGAAGCTCGCCAACGGCGTCACAAAGTAAATCGGCCAAAGAAAGTCGCATCAAAGATTCCAGTCGAGCGAGCCAGTCATTGATCTTGGGGTAGTCTTTCAACAGGATTGGCTCGCTGAACTGGACTTCCTCTCCCTCACGTGAAGCCATGCCTTGAATTTGGGTCAAATCTTCATCGAGCTTGATTGTGGAAATGCCCGCAAACATTTTCTTGAGGTGCTTCATGATGCGGAGGATATCCTTGCTGTTGCCGATGATCTCCAGCAAGTCTTCGTCACCAACGAAGTAGAATCGAGGGAATGATGACCGCTCGCGTTCAAGGTATTCACCAAGAGCTTTCTGGATTTTGTTCAAAAGGTCCGCAAGACGCTCCAAGCTCTTTTGTATCCCTTGGATATTCATGACGTCGACGACGAACGGCGACTTGTACACCTTCTTCATGACGGTCAAAAACTCAGCATTGATGTTTTGGAAGCGGGCGCTCTCCACAGGGAGTAGATGCTTGATGTCTGCGCTTCCAGAAAAGATGCCCTCCAAATACACCCATTGGCGTTGAACGTCAATCCAGACGTCTTTCACAAAAGTGAGTAGCTTGGTCTGGTGAATATGACAGCGGTCGTCTTACCAAACAATACATGGATTCTGTTCAGTTTCTCTTCCCATGAACCAGCCTTTTACAGTGTTAGCGCGGAGAGACAATGCCGATATTGGAATAATACCTCTTCCTCGAAAACTAGGATAGTGAGTGAGCTTGGTTATATTTCCTTTCAGTGTTTGAACGTACCTTTGTAGTAGGGAGAAAGCTTCATTGCGGTCAAAGAGTTTAAATTCTCGCTGCACTTGCTGAAAAGATCATCCCAGCCTCTAATGGACGGCATGAACGACGAATTAAAAGTGTAGATACGGTTGGTTCGCACCTAATAAGTCGACATTTATTTTGGTAGTTGACTAGATCCAGAGTGTAGTTGGTCCAGGTTTCCTTGACTTGCTTGATGTACTCTTCGAGAGCCATCTGTGCACGACGTGAATATAGAGCAGGAGACAGAGCCATGGCGCATTGTACCTCTCCCTGAGCTTGTATGATCACTTCCCGTATAAGAGATTCGTTCTTTTTCAAGTCCAAATCGTAAACATTTCCCAAAGTCATACTATGTACACGTCTCAGAGGAAGGAGAGAAGAAAAAAGGCAAGACACTTACACGAGAAGGCTAATTTGCGAGGGTAACCGCAAGACTTTGAACAACTGCTTCCAATGTCTGTCCTTCAACGCCTCGGATTTCAAGTCGGAGATGATCGCGTTCGACTTTAAAAGTCCTCTGAGGACGTCCTGGACGTATTCGAATGCTGCATATTGCCGCATGCGTGTGGGCATGTCCTTTGTCGACGACAAGAGTCCGTCAATTTGCTGCCTCAACTTCCTCGGCTGTACAGTCGCCCACGACATTTCTCGCAGCTCTCCAATCTGACTCCATACACCAGAAAGGGCCGTCCAGACAGCCTTGAGATCCTTTAATTCCTCAAAGACGGGTTCCAAGCGCGTGTGACGCGTCAACTCGAGGTCGAGTGCCTCCTTGGCCCTGCACACAAGGTCGTATTCCTCCTTGACGCGGTTCAACTTGCCTTCAAAGACGTTGATGGTGTTCATGGCGGTATCGGCACGCATGCTGCCCTGCACGGGACGTGTCTGCTCCCATTCTGCGAGAATGTCGTTGATCTTGTTTTCCACGATCTTGTCCTCTGCGACGATCTTGAGCTGGAGACCGGCTGTGAACCCAGATCGACGTGAGACACGGGCGACGAGATGGGGAAACGGCGTACCGAGCTGTTCCTGGATGGAATCGTTCTTGCGCTTGAGAATCTCGTTGTAGGCGCTCCATTCACCTCTGAGTTGATCGCTGTAGAGCCAGTCCTCGGGGAACTGGTACCGAAAGCGTTCGAGGGTCTTTTCGCCGTTGGCGCAAAGTTCAATCATGGGACCCCATGTCTTGGTCTTGCGCTTGAGGTCCTGTACAAATGTGATAAAAGTGACCGCGGCTGCGGTGGAAGAGTTGGAGGGACTGAACGCCTGAATTGACACGGTGAGTTTGGGTTGCAGACGAGCAGCGAGCACTTGCCTCCATTGTGCTGGTCGTGAAAGCAACCCAGTCGAGTCGACGCGTCTACTTGACTACTGGGAACGTGTTACATAATCAAAGCCATTCAGTCCTCGTCGCTGTCGTGCACGTCGTCGACAAACAGCACTTTTGCCAGCCATGTCGGGACGTCAACAACGCGTGATGGTTCAGCCCATCGTACGCACAAGTCCTTTTATTCCCTTTTATTCACTGACGACCATCGCAGAATGTCATCTTCAAAAACTTGCAGCAGGTCTCGTGCAGTCGCCTTGTTTCGATCATCACTCACTGACGACACATGTACAGCGGACAAAGGTCGTGATATGGCTGTACGATAACATCGAGATGCGAATTGAAGGGCGCATCATTGTACGTCTGTCCGATTCATCCCCGGATCGCTTCTTGCATTAAATCGTCTCTTGCAAAGGCGATGGGTTCATCCCTTCTTCCTCTTTCTGCTGTGGTACGATCGTTTCCGCTCATGCCTTTCTACTCAGGGTTTCGATGAATTCATGAATATCATCATGGACGAGGCCGCAGAAGTGTATGTCAAGGACGCAAAACCGCGACGAGAGCTTGGTACGCGCTTGTTTGTCGTTTTTCAACCCCCCCGCTCACATTTCTTCAGGGCGTATTCTCCTCAAGGGCGACAACATCACTCTTATCCAACAGGTGGTATGATATAACCTCGTGTAAAACGCCCTGCGCATTGTTGTATACTATCATTAGATAACGATAAAATGTCTACCAATCACAGGTTGTAAACAGGCAGCAGCCGAGTCAGATTCAACGCCTGTCTACACAGCGGACACTCTGCCTTTTCTCTTCCCCATCCCACAATGCAATTCCAGCAAAACAAGTGTCCGCATTCCGTCGCACAGCTATCCGTCCTCTCTTCCAAGCAAAGCGTACACGTCCGACTCGCTCTTGCGCGTGCGGGTATCGCCCCGACGTCGAGCACCGTGTTCTCGTCCTCCTCGGCAGGCTTCACGGGCACATTCTCTGGGTCCACGGGCTCGAGCATAGTGCTCACGAGTCGGTCATCAATAAACATGTCTCGCGTCTCGTCGAGGCTGCGTTTTCCGCGCGACTTTTCAGAGGCGCCATGGGCACGGGAGCGCAAGTAGTGTACAAGCCGATAGAAGAGGCGGATGAGGATGAGGATCCCCAGCAGAGAGTACGACGGGGGGCGCACGTGTGGGTTCTCCGGGGTGGGCGAAATCTGCAAAGACCATCCTTTTGAGTATTTCCCGTCTGCGATAAAGAGACAAAAGTAATCACATGCTGGATACCTAGTATCCGCTTGGTCAGATCGTAGTACGTGCCTCGGAGGTAGAATATGGCAAGGTTGACCTCTGCAGCCACCTCGAGACACGTAGGCAGTATGCGTAGTGCGCTCGCTACTCCAGGGGACAGAGAGCCGAGGTGGGAACCCCATTTCGCAAGGATGTACGAGGGGAGGGCTGGGACAAGGACGAGGGCTATCCGCGACGCTCTGGAAGGCACATCACCGCTAAATGCAGAATGTTGCCAGATATCGGTATACTCTTCTCCGAGAGTCTGTACGGCTTCGGAATAATCTCAGCGAGCGGAAAGTCATAAGAGCATGTTCCGAACCTCGACCGACCGTCAAGCCATAGTAGAGCAACTTGAGGACAAGATCGACCTCCTTGTCCCACCTCAAGAGCCATCTCGTTCCTAGAAACGAAATGAGACATGTGCGACGCAAGTATGAAGACACGTACCGAGCCAGGAGCGGAGCACGGTGTCGACCTGCTCCTTGAACGACACGACATGGAACAAGTCTCTCTGGTTTGCTCTGACTGTGTTTCGATTGGCTAATGAAACGCGAGGAATACCTGGTAGACGCACTGATTTGGGCTTGTCGTGCGCTGGGAAACGACGGCAAGTGAAGAGGCATGGACAGAATGACGAGCCGGATTCCGGCAATTACCACCACACATTTTTGTCAGTCGACCACATCTCTTTTTCGTCATGGCAGCACGAGCTCCCCGCGCACAAGAGCCAACCGTCTGGCAGAAATGTGAGTCATACGACACCGTGACACTACCAATTTTCTGACTGGAGTTGTTGGGAATACACAGTAAAGTACGTCTTCCTTGCGTCCACGACGCCTCGAGGCTAAACGCGATCATGTATGTCGATCAGAATGGGTGCCATGATGGGTGGAGGTGTCGGTCTTACCATTGGCTTCATTTTTGGTTCCTACAGTATCCTCAGGTGAGATTCTTTGCCGGCTCACGACAACACACACGGCTGAATACGGACTCGTCCATCGAAAAGAGGCGGGGCAGGCCCTAGAGGACTCCTGGCCACGCTCTCCCAGTACATGCTGAGTAGTGCAGCGACGTTTTCATTTTTCCTCGCCATTGGCTCCGTAAGCTTTCATTCTCCCACAACATCCATGTGTTCATCTCGTCTAGGTTATCCGAAACGATGGACTGCTACCGCCACACTTGCAAGCTGCACAGATGCAGCTCCTCCCACCACTGGTTCGGTCGAGAGCAGAAGGTGCGATGCTGATACGGGCACGCTGGGACGCAGAAAAGGCACGAAGAACAGTCGTTGGTGCTTGAATGATGTCTATTCCTACTGCCTATCAGATCTAGATACATGTATGGCATGCATGTGGAATACGACTAGGCTACATGTCAATGATGGTGGGATACATCGAGTATGGGCACGCGCGGCGTGCAAAGGGCCACCGAGTCGATCGGTGCATGATTACGGACATAAAGCACATGCGTGTAGAAGCAGCCCGCGTCTCAATCTCCGGGATGTCGCAGCCGTCAAGGTGGGATGTGGGCATTTACCTGCCTGCAGGTCAACCGATCATGCTGGTGAATCGATGCCAGAGCTGTTTTAGCCTGCCAGGCTTTGGCTTTGGCGCTCTCAAAGTATGGACATCTGCCAGCGACGCGGTGTAGGATAGGTGATACGGACCGGAAATGGGGGGACGTGGTGGGGGAGATCTCTTCCACCACTTTGCGAACCAGCGCGATGGTTTCTGCCTCTCCGAGGGAGGTGAAGGGGGCGAACGTGGGGGAGAGTTGTGATAGACACCGTTGGCATAGTGGATTGTGGGTGCGTCGACGAATTTGACGGACGGAGGGGAACGTTTCTTTTTACGACGGGTGGACAGTGCTGTCGTGGCCATGGAGACGCCAGAATCATGACGGGTGAGGATCGATTTGATCGGGTGTGTTGAGCGGGTGTGTACGGTAGAACAGGACCCGATGGAGGAAACGCTCTGTCTGGCGCGGTAAACGGCACCGCCATCGGAGGAAGGTGACCATCGAGGTCTGGAATAGGGCGAGGAAGGAGGAGAGGCGGGTTCAAGGAGGATGCTCCTGGGTGTTGGGGGAGTCTGGGCAGAGGATGAGAGAGACGACATGGGTCGAGGGGAAGAGGAGACGAACGAGGACATTTCTGAGGCTGTGGGGCATGGCACAGTACTCGTCATGTTCCGGAATGACATCCTGGCGACGGCGGTCGCCATCAGCGGTGGCCTGTGTCGTCATCGATGGACTGTGCCCAGGGATCGCAGTGGGTGGATGACTGTGACGTTGGAAAACGTTGATCGAGATGAAGAGAACGTACGTTGACGAGGGTGTCTGTATCTTTAAAGAGCTGTTCTTCGGACATCAGAGAGAGAGAGAGAGAGAGAAAGAGAAAGAGATGGGAAAGGTTGCGTGCAGGCAACGGCGTGTTTTTTGACAAGTCAACTACTCAGACCATAAACGGCGTGTCGACGTGCAGTCCGCTCCAGATACCCCGCACCGACTCGCTCGTGCTCTCCACTATCCGTCCCTTTTTCAACGCCTTGATCTTGGACCCAGACGACTCTAGTATCAGCTCCACCTTTTTCTCTATCCCGTTCACCTCGAGCCGCTGCAGTGGTACCACCTTGTCGCGTCCGTTCACTGGTCACAGGTCAGCCGTGGGTGTGGGTGCATGAGGACGCGACCGACCGTAAAATCCGCGGGCGATGGGCTCGTGGCCGTTGCGCTGTTTGACCACGAATTCGACGTGGGGATTGTCTCGCGCGACGCGTTCCATGTCCTTTGAGATGAAGATGCGCGTGTTGGCCGAGGATGGGCCATGCTGGCAAAACTCGAGCACGACCTTGCGAATGGGTGCGATGAACGCGCCGTGTCCGTTGGCGGGTGCAGACCGCAGCTGGGCCCTCCACAGTGCAGACGCCATGGGGGACGGGGAGGACGGCGACGTCGGCTGGGTGTTATCGGAGAGTGAATAGTTGGTACTCCGACGCGCGTCCCCAGACTCGACTCGCCTACTTGCGATTTCCGTAAAGTCATGGCCCGCGCAACGCGAAGCTCAGCGACGCAAGTGCAAGACAAGCAACCAGATCCACCCAGAACAAAAGCGCCATCTTCAAAAAAACGAAAACGACCAGACAACGACGACAACGCAACTCAAAAACAGCAGCGCATAAAAGAGGAGAACGACGACACCCCAAAATTACACAACGTTCCACTCGCCGCAGATGTCCCAATCGACCCCGCCGACGCTCAACAGATCCTCGACATTCTCGAACTGTAAGCACTCCCCTTTCACTTCCTACACTCTGCCCACTCTCCCCCACTAGCATCGATTCTCAAGCACTGCTCGACCGCGTCTTTCCTCTCCCGCCCTCGACAGAGCCCTCCTCTTCAAAGTCTCAGTCCGGCTCCTTTTCCCTCCGCGCACTTCTCAAAGAGCCCTCCCAACATCCCCTCCGCGTACTGCGTGTAAGTTCCTCTTCCGTACCGTCTCTCCTCCGTCCAACCTCGACACCCAGGCCGCCGTTCAAAACCTCTTTCCAATATCCTACCACCCGAGATCTCGCACTTCCTCTCCCGCAGCTCAGCAGCTCCGCTTCTGCAATCTCGCCTCTTCCCTCCTCGACCAAGCCTCCTTCCACTCCGTCCCCCTCCCCCTCGATATCGACTCCCTCCTCTTTGATGCCACAGACCCCTCCGCAACCGAATCTAAACCGACCGCTCGCCCAGAAAAACATGCCCATCTGTACCAGACGAAAAAATTTGCCCTCGTCCAACGTCTCCCTTTGGGCAACTGGTGGTCGTCCCTCAACTCTGACCTCGTGCCTTCAGATAGCAAGCCTCTGAAAGACTTGTCCACAGAAAACGCCGAACTGGTCGCTATACTGCCCTCGCCTTCTGCACCGGCACCACTCGAACCCGACTCGGCACAGTCCCCTGTCACCTTGGCGTCCTATGTGCCCAAGAAGCCCCCAGGGTACAAGTCAAAGCTTCCCGGTCCCCGTCGCGTCAGCTGTGGCACCTTTTTGCATTACGGCCCATATACCAGCTTTGCCCCCGTATTCGAACAAGACGGCGTCGAGATCGGGCGCTTGGCCATGGGTGAATTGCTCGGGAGATGGGAGGATAGAAAACAGAAGTGGTTAAACGAACACGACCTCGCCACTCAACAGCTCTCCGACCAACCCGTCGAGTCTCCCCAACCCAACGGCGCCGACAAGTCTGATGAACACGGCGTGCTTGACGACGAAGAGTCGTTCCAGGGACTTCTCTCATCAGAACAGATATCACTGCTCAAGCAGGCCCTCGGAAGTCTCGAACTCGAAGCAGCTGTCCTTGAACTCCTCGAGCGAAACGCCAACGCCCTCAAAAGACTAGAGGCACTTCAGAACAAACGGTTATCAAAGCCGGGCGAGTTTACGCCAGTCGAGGAAGGGTCGGAAGAATGGGATACCGGTCAGTTGCACCGTCCCATCGACTGTCTTTGTGCTCAACTGTCACTCTAGCCCAGGGCATCTTTGATTCTCTTTGCATTCTCGCGTCTCTACGACCGCGGTTGTCTACTTCCGACACGTCTCTTACCCCATCGCCTTCCATCCTCCATAAACTCCAACGAACTCTCCCCATCGCGCCCACTCAAGGCTGGCACGGGACCCTCCCCGCAGAACACCCGACGGCCCTCCGGGATGATTCCACACTCTATATCAAGTCAACTGCGACCGTGATCCCCACAGCCCCGTCAGCACCACCAGCCCAAACCCCAACACCCGCCCAACCCGCGTCTGCGCAGGCCACTGTTGCCACAGCTGCAGCAACAGCCCAGGCTTACGCCGGTTATTCCTACAACTACGGGACGCCCTATCGAACGGGTTATCAATACAAACCCGGTCAACCCACGCCATACTATCCCAACGCGTACGCAACCCAGACCACCGCCCAAGCACAAGCCACATCCCAGTACTATCAAGCCCAACCCTACGGTGCGACTGGCCAACAGCAGTACACGTATTCGTCGTGGTACCAGTACAATCCACAGACGCAATCGACCACGTCGGCGAGCGGATCACGCAAGGGGACGCCACAGCCGAGTGCCGCTGTCACGCCAGCGACACCCACGATACCAACGTCGTATGCGGGCTTCTTTAGTGCGGCTGCACAGACGCCGGGTCGCGCGGTGGCAAATACGGTTGCAGCGGCGACGCCGGGCGGGAAGCCGTTCCAGCCGACCGCAGGTGCAGCGTGGACGGCACCCGCTGGAACGAACGCGACGGGATACGTCGCCTCGACCTTGCCGCCACATATGCGGAATGTGGTCGCGGGACAGCCGGGTGCCCCTGGTGCCTACAATGCTACCTTGTATCAGCCCAACTATTACGGGACATACCAGCCAACGCCATCCCCCGCACAGTCGTGACCAAGCACATCTAAACGTGTTTTTCGTCTAGAGTACTATACGTAGTCAACAGCGTCGTTTTGCTGTCACGAATAATGAGATTTATAGCATTGGAGCACTGGTTCCAAGGTACATATTACTAGTACTACAGCGAGAATGTTGATTTGAAGTGACCGCTTATCAAGAGCAGTGTTTGTGTCTGGCGCTGTTTCGAAACCCCCGTACAATGAACGGGGAGCATGGTCCGTATCCGCCACTCCCGTTGTTGCGCGACAAACCACCTCTTCGTTGCCTCGAGCGATTGCTCTTCTGAAGAGGAAAGTGCCCGCCGCATCCTTGACCGCCACAACGAACCGAGGAAAAACAGCAAGGATGGACAGGCAGCACGCGTAAAGAGGAAAAAAGGAAAAAGACCGATCGCGCCTTTCTACAAACTAATATTTCGCACGGCGGTACCGAGTAAAAAGCGAGGGGGTACAGTTGGACTAGACTAGGAAAAAATCTTGAAAACTAAGTTACGAATAACTAAACAAGAACCCGTGCCGTGCCGTTGAGATGCAAGAAAAATAAAAAGGAATGGAGATTGATGGATATAGATAGATATAAAACCGACATCCGTCCAACGTCACATCGTGGCGAGGAAGCGGCAGGTACTATGGGGGGGTCACCGGCCAGCAAGACTGGCATATTTTGACACACAAATCACCTTTGGTCGTTGAGGTGGCTTAGTAGCGGGGTATATCAGCATATCCTCAACTGGCGTTGGCAACGGGTGTGGACGCCGGGATGCCGGCCGAGGAGGAGAGCCCTGGAAAAGCGATTGACAGCTTTCAGTCGCATCTGGGGACAGGGCGTCCGCTTCACTGTCACTGCCGGACATCCGCCAGAGGATGTCTTCAATGGTAACCGTATGGGACCGCGTTGCCGGTTGCTCCACGCTTGGCGTGCCGTAGGAAAAACGCATTCGTAGGCGACGTGTGTGCGGCGACACATTGTCATCCTCGTCAGAATCTATCTCGTCGCCATCAGCATTGAGTCGCGCTGTGACATATGTCAGACGTAAAACAGTGTGATTCGCCAAAAGAAAGCTCACTCCAACCTCGGCGACGTCTACCCTGTCCCGCTGGAGACGAGGGATTGGAATGGGCTGATGCATCGCCTCTCCGGTTGGTTTCAACGCCAGGTCTGCTGTATTCAGCCTGACGAGTGGGTAGGGACTGTTCGTCCCGATCCCGTGCGAGAAGGTTGACCAACGTCCCTCGTACCTCGGGGGTATTCGCAAGATTCCGAGGGGTGTCCTGAGAGGTATTTGGGACCTGGACGTAATCTCGATACGTCGCGATATGTTCCCTAAATGCCGCGGAGAGGCTGCGGCGCGCGGGGGCCGAAAGCTCGTCAATAGGAGTGCCGTCTGATGATGTACGTGATATCTGCTGAGGAAGGACAATTCGCGTGGTGTGGTCGACAAGAGTAACGTCCCGGGTGGGTCTGAGAGGACGTCCGCCCGCCGGCGGGTTAGGAACCAGCCTCATGCCACCACTAGCAGTAGTCGACCCAGCTTGCGAGGCCCTGCTATCTTGTGCAGCTGTGGCAGCATTATCGCCGCGCGCCCTGGACGAAGCCAGTTCCACCCTTCTAGACCGAGATGCGGCCAACCGCTCCGTCATGTTCTCTAGCTCCCGCGCGACCTGGGCAGTCTGCGCTTGCAACCGTTGCTCGATTTGGGAGAGCGACAGTCGTGAAGAGAGACTGCCTTGGCTCTCGGATGCGTTCTCGCGCGCGGCCACGCGCCTTCCAATCATGGTGCTCGAATCATCTCGATTGGCGCTCTGCAGGTCTCGCCTCTGTGCTGCGTGTGGATCAACAATGTCTCGAACGCGTGGTAGGAGATCCGGCATAGGCGGTGTACGGAGTCGGGGTGGGACCGGAAGGTGATCACTTCTGTCTAGCCTAGGACGATCGCTCTGCGAGAACCTATCCCGCACGGACTCTCCCCTCAAACTGTCTCCATTGTTAGATTCAAATTCCTCGAGCCTCTGTCGGGCAGAGGGAGATATAAGTGAGCGCAGCCTAGCAGCTCTCTGGTTCAGCTCTTCCACCACCTGCTCGCCCGAGAGGACCAGCGCAGAATGTGGCGGACGAAGGTTGGCGTCATGGCTGGGGGAATGGCGAGGTTGGGTGTTGCTGGTGTCTGTACTGCTCGTTACAGTCCCTGCAACTTCCGGCGGGATGCGATTCAACATGTTGTTGATGCTGTTCCTGAGAGAGCTGATCCGCTCGTAAGCAGTATCGAGCGCGACAGAGGCTTGTCTGAGGTTATCCCGGCTTTGAGAGTCCAGGCTTGATGTCCAGGTGACGGGGCTAGAGGCAAATGCAGACTGCGGTGCTGCGGAAATAGGGCCGACGTCGGTTGCTCCTTGGCGGTATGCGGTCAAGGTGGGGTCTGAGGATACCTGTCTTGTGGGCGTAGCATCCGAATCAGAGTCCATGCCACGCTGTGCAGGACTGCGTGAAGCGATGACGGGATCAAGAAAAATTCAAGCTGACCTTGTAAAGAAAGTTCAGATCAAAGTCTCTCACTGGCGCTTGCTCAAGTTGCTACTTAATTGCTATCAAATTCCAATGTCCATGGCAATGATACTACATTATGCATTGGAATCTATACGATAATATACAATTGAGGAATCATTGCCAAATAGTCCCTGCGTATACGAAGTGGAGTATGGTATGCGTGATATTCGAGTGATCATGAAGAATGCATCTCCAAATTGTCGGTTGCTTGCCCCTTGGACCTCTTTTTCAGAGGCTTCATCTCGAGTGATGCTTGTGACCAGTTCTGCTGCCGCAACATCTTGGCTAGCAGAGGGTCGTCACCAGTATAACAAAACGCAAGCATGATGCATATGGTGATGAGCCCAGCTGTTATGCAGCACAGCGCGGTCCAACCATGTCTCGCACGGCCGTAAACCTGCAGGAAAACGCTTAATCAGATTATTGTCGGTCGGTATATGCGCAAGTGCGAACCTGTCCACCAATGATGGGGCCCACTGTTCATCGTCAGTACACCATCATGTATAGACATAGAAACACTCACCAGCAGTTCCAATGCCAAAGGCCAAATTGAAAGCCCCATATACATGGGCATCTGACGAATGGCATAATTAGTCAACGAATACGTCAAAGTTGAAGCGACTCGCATCCAACACCTGGCATCCTCCGAGAAACGGTTGCCAACTCTGCGGTCACCGGAGGAACCACACCCGAGACAAAGAAACCTGGAGGTCATGCACATAAGGGGGAGCACACGGGGTAGAATAAGATGCTCACTTTGCAAGGCGAGCGCGACAATGAACAGCGCGATGGATTTTCTAAGGGCCAAGACAATCCACCAGGGGAGCGTGAGGAGTAGACATGTGGTCGTGATATAATCTGCACCAATTCGATCGGCGAGTAAACCAGCCAAGGGTGACGCTAACTTGAAGTCAGTTCTGCTGCAACCATATGCCACCAAGAGGTTGCTCACAAATTAAAGCGGGTAGAAGACCTGCCATGTATACCAAGCCGACCTTTTCGGAATTATATTGCCATACCGCTTGCAAGTGGAGAGGGAGAGAGGGCTCCTGCATACTATTGACGGTGCTAGAGAGGACATGGTCTGTCAACAAGACGATCGGCATGTCAAAAGAACATACCCGTAGATTAAAGACATGGTTAATGCAACCAAAGCGCGGGGAGATTGCCCTAATAGGCGCATTACTGATAGCATTGGGAGTGGTTTACGAACGAGTGACGTCTCTGAATTGTTGGTAGAGGGAGCGCGAGAATCTACTGTGCCTGGGGCTTGCTCGGGAATAACTACAGCCGTGTTCTGTTCTGGCGAGGGGTGTGCTGGAATGAGCGCTGATGGAGAAGGTCCGGTATTATCCGATACGCGATGAGTCGAAGATGGTGCTTCCAAGTCTGCGACGACGTTGACGTCTTGGCGTGTTGCTGGATCGTAGCCCCATCTAATTGCGACGTCTCTCTCGACGATGAGGAGACGGAGGATGAGATCCACGACGGTGCATATTTCTCCAAAGATGAAAGGGGCACGAAAGCCAAATCGGGTATACAAGCTCCCACCTGCGGGTGTGCCAACCATAAGGCTTGGCGGTGTCAGGGAGAATGATGGTGGTAAATGAGTGGACTTACCCGATGGAGAGACCGGTCATTGCGAACCCAAGTTGCCCTGGATATAGAATGATGGTAAACAAGACCAAGGATGGCAGAAGACGCGACTTACTGGCGACGTTTTGCTCTGGAGTGGTATCACAGCTGGGCAGAAGATCAGAAAAGGGAAGGGGAGCGAAGAAATCGAGTTACAGGAGAGCGAGGCCAACGACCCAAATCATTGACGAACTGATGCCCTGTAGGAAACGTGCGACAGCCATGACGGCGTAATTAGGGGCCTCCATGAGGAGGACCTGAGCCCCTAGGAGAGCGAGGAGACCAATGATGAGGGGGGTACGGCGTGAGGGACTCCTTTCTGCAAACATTGCGATAGGTATTGTGGCTGACGGTTGATGAGGAGGGGAGGGGAAGGGGGAGAATGCGGGACGTACAGAGGACCAGCCCGACGGACTGCGCGGAGCAGAGTGAGCAAGTCTGGGGGAAGCAAAGGGACAACATACATATGCACAGAGAAGCCAGCCAGTGCGAGCGGAGACAGAGTAGTATTTGAGGCGCTCGAGCTGGAATGGCATGACAGGGATAATTATGGAGTAGACGAGGAGATCGGTGGTGATGCCTGGAGAGGGGTAAGACGGATCACCACTAGAAAGAAAAGCTACGAACCGACGCCAACGGCTGGATGGAAGATGATGAGCGGGATGAATCGGATGGCGGGAAAGGAGACGTACCTGCAGTGACGAAGGGGACGGAGGAGCGCCATTTGAGACCCCATGGCTTGGTTGGTGGGCCACGGAATGCGCTCGCGAAGCCCATGGGTGGAAAGAGGAGAATGGGTCAGCTCGACTAGTACACGTTTTTATTTAATCGTTCAAACTACCATTACGTGATCACAGCATATTCCCTTACGCAGTGCATCTGATCCGCGACGGAGTCACCCCATGCAACACCCTCCATTTTATTTTTGGTCATTCTCTCTGCCAACGATGCATTCGGATGAAACGTAGCACGTACACAACCCGGGCGCTGTCTTTCTATATGGTACCGCAAGTTTCGCGTTTATTTAAGCTCCATTAGGTGAGAGCTTCGCCTGGCAAATCCATCCTAGCCCTTCCGACGGCTGGTCTCCATGATTCGTGAAGGCATCATGCATCACCGGTCACCACCGCCCCACTGGTATTTCCCTTCGCCGCCCGTGTGTTCTACAGCGGATCTTCAAACGATTCCGGCTTTACCTGGGTCGAGCTTACTTATTTTGTTGCTCGTCGTCTCGGTCATACGCCTTCGAGTGAACACCGTTGACAAATCTCGGACCTTGGCTTCGATCCAATTTTATCCAATTCTTCTCTCCGAGATTTTCGTACGACTCTCGACGGAATTTTGTCCAATCATACCTCTCCTATTCAACGCTAGGTCCTCACAACTCTGTTGGTATCCCCTAACCCAAGCCTGTCATTCTCGCCCACCCTCTCCCGTGGTCAGATGAAACTTGATATCAGCCTCAAGTGCAACCCTAGCAACGCCGCAATACCCTCCTCGCCCCTCAAACCCTCTTCAGGGCTTTGCGCCGCCAAATTGCTCATGTATGTCGTACAACTCGGGGCGGAACGCCAAGTACCTCATGATTGGCTTTTTCCACGATCGTCTTCTTCACTCGTCCAGTGTGTCTCACGCTGTCAACATCGAGCAGCCTGAGAGGCAAGAAAGCAAAACACGCGATGAAACTAGTGGTCTTGCTTCCTTATCTTCCCTATTGCCTCCACCACGAGCTAATCCCGGTACGCCTGCCTGCTTTCCCCAAGCCCATAAGCCTCGGAAGCAAAAAATCGTGTTGCAGCCCCGCAAGTGTTATCTCAGATCACCTCGATCGATCCTCACGACAGACACTGTCGCTTCGAGATGGGTCGGACCCATGATCTTTCCCACAGACCACGCCTTGACTGACGCGTTGCCAGAGCGCTTGCGCCTTCTCGCGAAGGAAATCACACCCTCTTTGAGCGTGATAGCAAAATAGTAAAACAACTGTCGCCAATCCCGCTGACTGCTGATACCCACGATCGCCCGCGCAAGTAATAACATCGTCTCTACGTAAGTCGCCTGGATACTGGAATTCTTCAGCAGCGGATAGCTGTGTGGAAGGATTTTCTCTCCCGAGATTCGTGTTCTTTACTAGCCAATTCAAAGGTCTACTAGATGATCGAATTGAACCATATGAATGAGTTTCTGAAACATTGTCTGGTAGTCGCCTTGAGAAATACGATATCGACGCCAAGTCGCCAACAGAGTCCTACAAGCTTCGCCAAAGCCATCGATGATCAGACAAAAGTGATCTTTCTCGAAAGTATCGGTAAGAGCATTGCCCCAATTCCTGGTAAAGCTTATCAAGTGATTTGCCTACCAATCCTGAAAGGTGAACAGGAATGATACTTGGCGGAACCGTGCATCAGGTCACCCGCGGCAATAGCATCCCATTGATCGTCGACAATACATTTGGAATAGGAGATATCCCATCCAACCCATTTCCATGGGCGGACATGACATCGGTCCGTAAATTATCCCATTGGTGACTTAATGTCCGCCACAGCGTGTAGCCTAATCACCAAATGGACCGGAGGACTGCTGGTCCCGTCATCGAGTGCGCACCAGCACTGCCACTAGCAGTGGACTACTCACACCAATCAATGCCAAGCGAGCTTGGCTTTCATACCCCCGTCGGAATGGTGACCCACTTGGAGCTGCTGTTCAATCATTTCAAGTCTTTAGCTTTTCGTTGGATATCCACGTGGAGTTTATGTTGACATCGGGCCGGCGTCGAATGCCTTCCGCGCTTTCCTCCTCGCTCAGGGTCTGAAGACCCCGAGCCATTCGCATTAGTGTGCTTGCCCTCGCAAGGTACATCAGACGCAACTCCAAAAACAACCCAAGGTCGTATGGGTATCGGATCTCGGATTGGCCCTTGGCGGGATGCTTAGCTTCGCCGTCATCGAGTCGCAGCAGAGTCGTCAACAGCCAAATTGGCGGGTAAACTTGAGCGCGTAGGAGACACGATATCTTCTCAGATTTCGAGCAGGCACTTGGGACCGTGCCTTTATCATGATTCCTTACCTCGTGATTCCGACATTAATTTAAGGTGTAGATCAGGTACACCATCGTCTGAAAGCAGTGGGCAGTGGTCATTCAAGCTAAAGCAGCAAAAAATGATTATACACGAGTCTCATTTAAACAAAGTCGCAATGCGTGATAGCGGGCAACTTCGCGGCCCAACGACCTCCCACCGAGTACATTGTTACAGTAAGAGCAGAAAAATGGGTGAACGTATCGCGACAATATGGAACCAATTACGACGTCACTGAAAACCGCAAATAAGTACAACGGGTCGAGCATAGAGCAGACCGACTCACTATAGCTAGCGGGGTCGATGTGTTCTGGTAGCTCAGGAACTGCCACTTCGAACCGAGATTGGATAGCAGCCATCACCTGCTGATCACTCTCGCTCGAAACAAACGTGATAGCAAGACCCTTCGTACCAAATCGCCCAGCACGACCGACGCGGTGGAGGTAACTGTCTGCGTCGGGAGGACAGTCATAGTTGACAACGATATTGACTCGTTCGACATCAATGCCACGACCGAAGATATCTGTGGCGACGAGTATTCGCTTTTCGAAAGCCTTGAAGGCAGTGTACCGTTTGATACTTTTCATCGCGTTAGGGTTCAAACCAGCGTAACGATAGGTCTCATAAACGTACCGTTCTTCTTGTGCGAGACCAGAATGAATGCTTATGCTGGGGAAGTTGCATGATACAAGCAATTTGTCCAACTCAATTGCTCGAGCAACGGACTTGACAAAGATAACGACCTAACAAGAAATAAATATAGAGCGAGACAATCCATATGCAGCCTACCTGGTTAAACTCCAAAGTATCCAGTAAATCGTTTAGTTTTCGGTTCTTGGCATTCTCCTCAAGCTTGACGTAATGTTGTTGCAAGCCATGCAACGTTAGCTTCGTCTCGTCGTCGACGAAGATCTCAAGTGGCTGTGTTCCAACATCAGCGCGTGCTCTTGAATTGTCCCACAGACTTACGTTCGCCATGAATTTTTTGCAAGTAATGCGGATTTCCTTCGATAACGTGGCGCTGAACATCATGACTTGCTTGTGGTGGGGAGTCGCGCGGAAGATTTCCTGGACATCCCTACGCATGTCTACGCAGTAAAGGGCGGAGGATAGCGGTTAGATTCCGATTGAATTTTGGGTCGAGCAAGAAAAGAAGAAACTCAAAAACAACGGAGTACAATCGCATTGATTGTGGGCAAGCCCATATAATTTTCGCCTGCAGCAAGGGCAGGAAACCGGAAGGAGATCCGTGATGTTCTTCATCGTGCGACACTCTCGACAACTCACGACCCAGCGATGAACCCATGACCATGCTTCAACACCAATTCCATGTGGCGCCCACGGCGCTAGCCCACATTGGCAGTGTGACATTGAGTATGGCGACATTCGTTAACCGGTGTGATGGGCGCAATTTGTTTAATGGCGCAGTATCCCAAGACTGGTAGCCGAAACTGAAGGGGCGAAGACTAACCAAGCTGCTCTAGCATTTTGTCGCACTCGTCCAAGGTAAAGTGTTTGACGTTCTTGGCATCCAGAATCTTGTCTCGCGTGAGGGCATTCAGGCGGCCAGGAGTCGCCACGACGATGTGTGGGCACCGATTCTTGTCGCGAAGGATTTCCGCGTCCTTTTGTACGGGAGTACCGCCATAGAAAGTGTGGACGCGTACATCGGGCATGTACTTTGCAAAGCGCGTGTACTCGTTCTTGATTTGAAAGGCGAGTTCACGAGTGTGGCATAAGACAATCACGGAAACCTCGCCATTTACAGGTTCCAATTGCTGCAACGTTGCAAGTACGAAGACCGCGGTCTTGCCATGCCCTGACTTTGCCTGACAGAGAACGTCCATTCCCAGGACGGCTTGAGGGATACACTCCTGTTGAACTGTGGACCGTGATGAGAATAACGCCGCTCTAACGGCGATAGAATTACCTTCTGAAGGGTGTTCGAACCCAAGATCACTGATTGCTCGCAGAAGCTCCGGCTTCAACAAGAAATCCCTGAGAAAGAGTCAGGCAAGGGAACAACATGAGAAAAGTGGTAAAACAAACCTAAAACCTGTCGAATGTATGCCTGAGAAGTTTTTCTTGTCTTTTTCGACCTCGCCGTCCATTGTTGCCGGCGCAGCTACACCGTTCGTGGGCACAGCGGTGCCGTTGGGGACGACATCGTCTTCATCCTCGTAGTTGACCAGTTCCTCGTTGTCGTGCGACATTGTTGTTGAATCAGATTATTGAGTATTATCCTGAGCGTAGAGTTGAAGGCAAAGCAAGAGATGGTCAAAGTTAAAAGGAAACAAATTTGTGGCGCGCTCAAACAAGATAGTTGGCTGCTGACTAATGGGGCAAACACGTCCATCTTACTTACACGTGGCGCACGGACCCTTGCTGTTTACTGTTTGCCCGTAGGAGCCTTCCCTTATACCCTCCACGCTGTGAAGACTTGGATTGGAGTCGCCGAGATGCTGTCTATTAGCCGGGCATCGTTGTGATCCTGAGTGTGCGTGCGATTCTCGAGTTTTTGCCTCTCTCAGTGGTCTGGTTACGTAGCCACGTCCAATTTTTTTCAGTACGCTCTCATCATTCCTACACTCCTTTGAATCGTTTCACACTGACAGTATATTTCAACGCGGCCACCAGCTGGGGACCTATATTTATCCCGTCGCTTCGAGTGTGGCAACAAGGCCACTCCAGACATCCTGTAGCTTTTTGCGCTCCCAGATACCCATACGGCATACCTGTCACGCGGAAAGCTGTAGCTTCTCGGATTTACGGGGGTGGTATAAAAGTCGACTTGTGTGCTGCAGAAGACAGGCCACAACATGTCCGCATATCCATTCTGGTGAGCATTTCTGACTGCCATTTCGGAACGCTTGCTGAACACCGTTTTACGCAGGCTCGGCGGTAAGTTCACCATTCATTGTTCATGACATCCGACTGACAACTCAATCACAGGCGTCGCCGCTTCCAGTAGGTGGTACCCACTAGACCTCACACTCTGGCTTACCTTCCGTGTTCTAGTGGCAGCTTGCTTCACGCATCCCCTAGACTTGACAAAAGTGTCAGTGGCATTTATTTCTCTTGAGAGGGCATATCTAATGTCTATACAGCCGTATGCAAACCCTCGGTCCATCCGTGCCGCGTCCGTCCATGCTTGCAACGATCCGAACTTCGCTCTCCGAGAATGGTTTGCGCAGTATTTACACGGGGCTTTCCGCATCATTACTTCGACAGATGACATATACGCTTGTCCGCCTTGGAACCTACGAGAAGATGAAGCAACGGATGTCCGAAAATGGAAAGCCATCTGCCAGCAAGCTCCTCCTGGTCGCTGGCGTTACCGGCGGATTAGGAGGTATCGCCGGGAACCCTGCGGACATTGTGCTCGTGCGCATGACTAGTGACTCCCTGAGGCCTCCCGAAAAACAATATGGGTATCGTAACGCTCTGACGGGCCTTGTCAGCCTCGTGAAAAATGAGGGTATCAAGGGCCTCAGTAGAGGGCTCGGAACCAATGCGGTGAGCATGCAGACTGTAGACGAATGACGCACTTGCTGAACATGGACATTCTAAGACACGCGCAGTCTTAATGAATGTGAGCATCTGCCTTCTCAAAATACGGTGTATCTTATGTATCCTTTGATAGACGTCACAGGTGGGATCGTGAGTTGACCACGTGGTTTCTCTGAATCGCTCGAACGGGCCTCCTGAAGTTGGGCACAGTTATGACTTCTTCAAGATGACTTTACTTCGTCATCGAATACCTCTGGTGGATTATCAATTTCATGACGGTTTCTTCTTGCACGTTGTTGCGAGTTTAGCCGCCGGAACCTGTGGCACGAGTTCGTTGTTGTCCTCATTCAGCATACTCTCTGCTCACTCTACTTATTGTGCAGCTGTCTGCTCGCCCGCCGATGTCATAAGGACAAGGATAATGGGTTCGGTGAGATATCTTGTCTATACATGACTAGCTCCTTCACCAACGTGAATTTTGAAGTCAGGGAACGCTAGCCCCTTGCAAGTTCTTGTAAGATCGCTCCGCGAAGAAGGCCCAATGTTCATGTTCAAAGGATGGACACCTGCTTTCATGCGACTAGGCCCGAACACTGTTCTCATGTTTGTCTTCTTTGAGGTGAGTCCATCAGAGTCTCTCCGCAATGGTTAGCTTGACCGACGCACACAGCAACTGAAGCGAGGCTGGTCTCATTTCGCACACTCGTGACGGGGATGCCCCCCATCACATCTTCCCCAAGACTTGTCAGCGTTATTTGATCATCGGGAGGTTATACCCTATTTTCCTCCTATTTCGTTACCATCTGCATGCTTTCACGCGCACTTGCTCAAGTCATATAAAGATATATGTCACATCGCTACTACTTATAGTGGTATAGCATCACGGTATCTCCCTAGGCAAAGCATTTCTCATTCTTAGATGTTTCATCCACTACCCTCACTAGAGCAATCGAGAAGTAAGGAGCGATAATCCATGTTCGTTTGCCCCACCATGAGCGTAATGTAGTATTGTTTATCGCACTCTTCAGCGTTTCCCGTCTCCCAGTGTGGTTTTCATTGTTCCCCATTTGTTGTGCGTTTAAGAGAGGCTGCTGTGACGATCTCGGAGTCCAATAACATGTTCAACGAATACCCTTCAGGCCTTAGCCATTGCATTACCGAGCACAGTGAGCTAATAGATTCAATGGTTCGTATATCTGTACTCGAACCTATGTTGAGTACTCGACAAGTTCAACACCAGGAAAATCTTTCGAAGTCAGGTAGATTACCCAGTTCTAGCGAAAATGAGCTTACTTCTCGTTCAAGACCCACTTTACATCCGCTGTCTTTCCAGTACCATACCACTTGATGGCAGGCAAGGATTTCTTTCTTTCAAAGGTTTCGCCCCCAGTGTCTGTAGCAATCTTGAGCAAATGCTTAGGTATGTTCCAGATTTCCATCTTGCCAATGCCACTCTTTCTGGCGGCTGCTTGAATGTGACGAAGAAGGTCTGGAAATTCAGATTCTGTCGCATTAATTCGCGTGACGATCAGGGTTGGAGGCATCGGGCGCACGTCGACCGACCACGTTGCGTAAGTCGGCCGCTGGCCGATGTCAGTGGCTTTCTTCTCTACTCCCCAGACATCCATCGGCACGATGCCATCCGCAGCGAACATGAAACGGAAAATGTGGAAAGACCCAACACCTTCATCAGGAAGGTATGTCACAAATGCCTTTGGTCTCTTGGTGTGATACTCAGGGCTTGGCTCGACCAGATTTTCCATCGTGCGCCGGATAAGCTGGACGTCCCTTGCCCAAAAGGCGTCGAGGTCATCTTGTCTAAGCCATGTCCACTTGTTGTCTGTACGGTCCTGCCGAGCCTCAGCGTCCTGGAGAATTTTCCACGTAGTCGAGATAGGGCTTCTTGTTTCCCAACCACCAGCTTCTTCGATCCCAGGGCCAGTTTCCTTGTAGAAGTTCTCCCCGATGTCGGTGTAGAGAATGGAAAACATCCCGTTCCCGGCTTCCGCCACCTCCGGAGGTGGGGTACCCCATTCAGTTGGGAATTGAGGTAAATTATACTCTGATGTCCTTCCTGAGATGACCCAGTGCAGAAGGCGCATCATATGAGAGGCGTATCCTTTTCCTCGTTTATGCGGCGGGGTAAACACGCTCGCAACCCCATAGCACGTAACCTCGTGCACTTTTGTCGAACCTGGGTATCGCACGAGCCCGTGTCGCTTGTACCTGTCAAGTGATATTAAAGCTGCATCCTTTCATCAAGAAGGGCGCGCCGTACTGACGTCTCACAAGCACACATAAAGTCGAGCGTTGTCGGGTCGTCCCTTGGTGCCAACACCCTGAATTTTGTTCGAATTGTAGTTGTATCGGCGCAAGATTTGGGTGGCCTCACCAAGTTATCATCCGGGAGTTAATTGCATGCTCCATGACGTCCAGCTGTGCTTCACGATCGAAGTACTTCTCTTCAGTAAGTAAACCCCCCCATTCAGGCCACGTCCGCTTTCGTGACTCATGCACCTGAGCTGGGGTGGCACGAAATAATGTGAGTGAGGCGAACTCTGACTGAGTCATTGTCATCTCGGGTGAAGAATAATGAGGGGTCATGATTACACACTGATTGCGCACGCGCCGCTCATCCCCATGGGGGCGAGCTGTTAGCTTCTCAGATCTCAGACCTGACATATCGTTCCCATCGTAGTACGGCCCGCTCGAGCACGACCACCTATGAATGCCACGTCAGCTGCACTTCTAATAATTAGTATATCTTTAGTCCATGGTAACCTTTCCAACACGCGAGGTTCGGCCCCCGACAAATACTGTATGAAATTGTTAGTTATACACTTTACTCTATTGCATTGGTCATGTTTTGAGTGATCTCGAGAGACGTTGCAGTAATGTGCCAGTGCGCATTATGCTGCTGGTGTTGTTAGTGACATGAGATTCAGTGAAGTCGAAATCACGACCAAGCTCCACCATCCGTGAATACTGTCCGGAAACAAAATCTATGTAGTACTGCCGGCCTCCAAGCTCACGCTACTTATTTTAGATCTGAAAAGCGATACCAGACAGCGTGAGTTGATAAAGTCATGGGAGAGTGGTAGCGAGATCTTAAGGTGACAAAAATAATCTAGAGGCCCTGCAACTGTCAACGATCAGATACACGATGCAGAGTGGACCTTGCCTACATCTTAAGAGCCTCACTAGCAGCTCATTTATGAGTAGGGAAAATAGCTGTGACATAGTAATGCCCATTCGTGACTTGTAGTTCAGGATTGTGGTGCACTCTGCTACCAACCAAGCAGGCTCTGAATGTTATAAGCCATCCCTTCATCAGCACCAACAAAATCTAAAGATTCGGTCACTTTACGTTTGCAAAGACAATGGCAGACATACTTTTCATTGAATACCCACTCTATGTCTGCAGTTTCTCCCTGTCCATACCACTTCAAGGCAGGCAGGCGTTTTTGCCTTGCGAAGGTCTTCCCCCCTGTCATTGCCACTGATCCCAGGAGATACGAGGGTATATTCCACGCTTCCAGTTTCTTGATTCCGTTCTTTCCAGCGATTTGCTGAATTCTCTTAATAAGCGCGGGAAAATCTGCTTCAGTTGCACTCAGCCTCGTGATGACAAGCACTGGGGGAAGTGGCTTTGTGTCAACCGTCCATGTAGCATAGGTTGGCTGGTCCGGGTGGGCTTCCTTCTTCTCTATGCCCCAAACATCCATGGGCACGATACCATCGACGGCAAACATGGAACGGAATATGTGAAAGGATCCAACACCCTCGTCAGGAAGGTATGTCACAAACGCCGCCGGTCTCTCGGTGTGATAGTCCAGGTTCGACTCGGGCAAGTTCTCCATCGTGCGTCGAATAAGCTGGACATCTTTCGCCCAAAAGGCATCTAGATCTTCATATTTGAACTTCAACCATTTATTGTCTGTGTCGTCCTGTCCGACTTCTCCCTGATCAGAGGTCTCCCAGATGGTCGAAATGGGCTGCCTTGCCTCCCATCCACCAGCTTTCTCGATTCCGAGGCCAGTCTCTTTGTAGAAGCTGTCCCCTACTGCGCTGTATAGGATGGAAAACAATCCGTTCCCAGCTTCTTCAACCTTGGGAGGCGGAGCACCCCACTCTGCTGGGAAATGGGATAGGTCAAACTCGGATGTTTGTCTTGAGATAACCCAGTGCAATAGGCGCAACATATGGGACGCATACCCCTTGCCTCGTTTGTCGGGTGGGGTGAACACACAGGCTACGCCATAGCAAGTGACCTCCTGCACTTCTGTTGATCCGTTGTATCGAACGAGTCCCTTTCGTTTGAATCTAGTAGAAGATCAACCTAGCTGACCACATCTCCACGGGTACCTACGTTTCACAAGCACTCGCGAAATCAAGAGTATTGGGATCATCTCTTGGAGCTAGGACCCTGTATTATATCAACCATGATTAGGACGAATCGTTGTGCTGATGAGATTACTACTGAAGTTACCAGGTGATCATCTTGGAGTCCGTAGCGTGTTGCATACCATCCATCTGGTTATCGCGCTCTAGGTATTGTTCCTCGGTGAGCACACCTCCCCACTCGAGCCAAGTCCTCCGACGGGACTCCAACACTTGCGCTGGTGTCGCGCGGAAAAGAGTTAGTGAAGCGAACTCGAGCGGCTGGGTCATCGACGATGAACTGAATTATTGACCCTTGGTGAACTGACCACGACCTGGGCTTCCTTCTCTTGACCTGTCGACTCAGATGACACAGTAGTTCGGAACTTTCCATTATCTGATAAATGAAACCAGACACTTTGAGTTTGAGAAATTCACCCGCCGCGTGTTTGAACGTGGTACCACGAACGACACGAGTACGCATTCACTAACCCGATCATGCACGCAGCGGCAGCATGCCAGAGATTTTGCGTTATCAGTTGCGCAGGATAATGTGTTCAAAAAGAGAACAATTGAACCAGCACAGCCACCACCGTACGTCTCGCTGAACTTCGATAACCAAAGCCATCCAAAAACTACTTCGTTGAATACGCCGGCGTTGGCTGATGTAGTTTTTCAGTCCTTTCGAAACCTTGTTTGCACAGCCATGTTGAGATCAAGAAGACCTCGACGCTTGGGCACGTTCGTTCCCCTACTGAGAGTCCCTGCACATCAGCGAGCACTAGACTTTAAGTGATCTTCTGCCCCGCAGAGTCCGGATAATCAGTCCTTACTGTTGCGATCGTAAGCACTGAGGTAAGGTTCTCAACTTCATGTCTAACTTATCACCGAGTTGCCACGGTCTCCACAGGAGAGACAAGGAGTTGCAAGGACAACGGATAACGTCCATCATGCAACTTCCTTCGTTTTGCAGTTACTATAAACAAATTATGAAACTGACAGCGTCACCCTCGCCTTTTATTGTACTCAGGTCGCGGTGTGGGTCCCTGTAGGTCCATGGGTTGGGTTGAACCCTCTCCATTCAACACCTTGTCTTTTGTTTGCATTCGCGTGGTGACGATGTGAATTGGTTCTAATGCCCGCCAGGCTAGCTACCCGAGTCTCCATCTTCAGGCGCTCGGGAGAGCGAGGCCGTTCATAAAAAGGGCGAATGTTGCTATAAAGGAACGCATCACCTCCGCACCCCACGTCTCGCTGAATTACTTGGAGCCCAGTCATCCAATGAATCTTGACGGTCCCGTGAGTTTTGCTCATATTATTAGCATGGTCTCAGTGTTCTCACATCGTTCCCCTTTTTGTTCTTTAGAGAAAATCAGGATCATTGTCAATGGATATCGATGACGGCGCACACCATCCCTATCACCGTAACTCTATCGGAATGGACTCCCCCGATCCTTCCGGCGAACAGGCGCCACTCAATTTTCATCCCCAAAGTCATGGGCTCCCCGGTTCTTCGCTCCATCATCTTCCTAGTCATCCACCTTCCGACGGCGATCGTCTTTCTGCCTCGGATGATTCTCACCAGCTCATGACACTCCCATCACCATCCTCTCCTACGAATCATACTGGGGAGATGTGGGACGGGTTGCACAGTGATACCCTTTCCAACTTAAACCCATTTATACAGGATGTCATACCACGTAAACGAAAACGCGCCCATGATTTGCCGCACACGCACACCATGGACTATGATCACATTCCGCACGACGACACATTCATAGACGGTTCGAATTCACAGTCACGTAGGAGGACACGTCCGCGCCTGCAGACACAACGCGACAGAGAATTCACTCCTCTCCTTATCATGTCTCCTGGCCAGGGGCGAGATCTCCCTGACGAGGAGACGATCACAGCGTTTCATTACCCCCCAGACACGACTAATGCATCCCACTCCATCCGACGGTACTTTCATTTCGAGAATCCCTCTGAATACGACACGCGAATGCTGCAGAGCAGCTCTTCGCTCGAGATCGATTCCCAGGAACGCGAGCGTTCCGATTCCACCAGCTCGTTTGCAGAAGTCGCACTCGCAACCACAACGACCTCCAAACAAAGTCGCCTATCGACATTACAGGGTTTTTCGCTGCCTCGTCCCTTTGAGGAAACCAAGCAACCATCCTCGGACAACGTCAAGGTTCACGAGAGGGGTCTAGACGCGCTCCCTTCATTCTTTTCGACCAGCGGCGGTCGGATGGGCAGTCTGCGGGCATCTCGCGCCGAGCCAACGGGCTTGCCGACGGATACCCTCGGGCATCCCATCCGTCCCCATGCACTCTCCCCTCGGCCTGCCATGCTTCCCCTTGATCTGAGCACAACGAGTTTTTTCGACAAGCCCATATGTGACTCGCCAGAATCGATGGACTCCGACGAGGCTGGTCGCACTCACTTTGAGTTACCCAGACCAACCAGGTGACTCACGGCGCTCCCTCTGCCGACTTGATTTCCCGAGGTCAATCCGCTTGCCGCACGACAGGCAACAGTGACGGTCGATGAGGATCTTTGGGTTGCGTGGACTATTCATAGAGTATCCAGATCCTTCTAGGACGCTATTCGCGACGAACCAACGACCATCTCAGACGCTTGTTTACTTGCTCTGTATCATAAGAAGACGATTACTCGCACTGACAATTCACTCCCTGTATCATCTTGTGTATACGCGTCTGCCCTGTCTTGTAGTTATACCACGGACTCACCTAATTTCTGTATATGTAAATCACACCAGTAGAAATTTCTCGAGAACACAATAAGAATGCACAATGGATGGTTGGCTGGTGACTTGTACCAGCTCGGTTCCGTGGTTATTGTTGCTATGCAAGCCCTGAGATGAGGTACAAACGAAAAAGAACAAGGAAGCAAAGTGCAGAGCCATCGCTGCATTTCCACCAATCATCAGAAGCCCATATCGTCCTCGTCCCCGCCGTCACCCCACCCACTCGCAACAACCTCCTCTTCCTGGCGACGCGTCAATGGGAACCCTGGTTGAGTTGGCGAAGGAGGGCGCGCATCTTCTGATCCATTCTCTTTTGCGTTGGGTCGAGAAGTCGAAGCAGCCGCCGGCGTATGGGAACTTGGGAACGACGGCTGACTCGTATGCCAAGATATTTGTACCGCGCCTATAGATGGGATGTCACTGCCCTTGGCGAGTGCCTAGATTGCTCATCAGCATCCAAAAGTGAAACAGTTTGAGAAGAATACAATACAAACCTGTTCGGCGGCCGCTCTTGTCCGGAAACTGACAAGCACCTCGTCGTCTCCAACAGTCTCCACTGAATCGACTGGACCTGAAGACTAGCAAAGGAAAGGAACATGAATACATCGCCTCCAATATGACGAGACCATTCGTACCTCATACCATTCTCGCAAGGCTGGAACAGCTTCTGCCCGCACCCCCTTGACGAGCAATTTTTTGGGTCTGTTATCAAGCTTCATGCTACCACGAGGGGCACCCCTTCCAGCACCCCGAAAGAATGCCCCACGTGCCCCACGGCCCCGTCCCCTGTAAGGACGGTACGATCCACCACCATAAGAATAATCTCCACCTTCGGGAATGCCCAGACTTGCAGCCTTGTAACACTCTTAGCATTTATGTCACATGAAGTGAATGCATACACGCACCTCTTCTTTGAGTTTCGCAAGCTTAGCTTGCAACTCGGCGGTAGACTCGTCACCCGTGACGGCATGAAGATCCAGTTCCTTGTCGAGCCTTTCTCTTTCCTTGTCGAGTTGGCCAAGATGTTCCGTAGAAGTCGCAGGTCGTTGCGTCGTAGATGTGGAAGCTTCCCCAGATATTGAAGCTGGTGCCGAAGAAGGCTTCATCTCCTCGCCAAGTTTTCTTAGGCGAGCCATGATGGTCTTCTTTTCTTCTCCAGAAGCCGTTGCTAAGGATGCCATCAGCGATTTCTGTTCTGATATCTGTTCTTCCAGAAGTTTTTGCTTCGCAGCAAGTTCGGCGGCAGCAGTAGAAGCCGCAACTGGTTTGCGAGGGGTTGGGGCGGTTGGGGCTCCTGCTGGGGGAGTGGTAGGCGTCGCACTCCGCGCAGCGATATTTGCAACCAATGGTGCAGAGGCAGCCAACATGCGTGCGCCCTTTTGACCATGACCCTCCATTGGTCTGTGCCAAAACACCTTGACAAATCGATTGCCGAAGACAGCGTCTTCCGACTTCCATGCAGCGTGCGCCTCGCTGTGGTCCGCAAAACTGACCAACGCTTTTGCAGTGCGGGCATCAATGGCAACGTTTGTGACCGTACCAAAGCGCTTGAACCAACTGTTTACGGCATCGAGAGAAAGCTTGTCCTCCGGTATCTTTTCTACGACAAGTGTTTTGTCGTTTCGACGTTCCGGGCGGAATGATTGTGCATCGCCAGAGAATGTTCCTCTTCCTCCGGCCCTAAACCCACCCCGAACACCTCCGGATCCGGTGCGAACGTTATGTGATGGGGGAATCGTATCAACGTCCATGGGCTGTGGTTGTTGAGGCAGTGATGCATTCTGCATCCATGCTGTACCGTCCTGCGGCGGTTGTGAACTTGCAGGGGTGGGGCCCTCGGCAGCCTGAGGCGTCAAATCTTGGATCACTGGGAGTTCGCCAGAAGTATGGGCGGTGGGTGAACTTTCGTCTGGGGTACGGGAAAGAAGAGGAGGACGCGGTGGGAGGGCTCTTCCGTTGATACCCATCATGTTCCCGCTGGGTCGCATATCCATGCGTGCCTCGTGAGGGTCGTAGGTAGCGCCAGGTGGAACCATACCGAACGGTATTGCGCCACCTGCAAACATGGGCAGAAAGGGCATTTGAGTTCCAGGTGCGCCCATTGCAAACAGTTGCGACGGAACAAAGGCGTCATCGCCGTGACTGTATTTGCAAAGTGCACCTCTGGCACAGTAACCATTGTCTGAACAGCGGTGCTGAGTGTTACCATACTAAGAAAAAGAAAGAGACGCACTGTGGTAGTCCCGACAAACACCTCTTCGCTGATCTGGTGGGTGATACGTCTGAATGCGTTGACCGTTCACTACTGGAATCGTTCCATTTGCCGGTCCTTGCCGGTCGGTTCTCGGCGCCCACTGACCGGTCGAACGCGTGTCGCGTGCAGTCGAGTAGCGAGAAAACTGACCGTCGGCAGTTAACCGAGGACCTTTGCCAGGGTGGTGTGCATCATGGTCGTCGTCCGCAAGTGTGCGTTTTTGGCCGCGTTCGGGAGACGTGCTGTTGGACAGCAGACCATCAAGAGGTATTGGAATGCCGGCGTCAGTAGGATTTGAATTAGACGACGAAGACTGTGGTGGAGGGGGTGAGGTGGTATAGGGAAGATACGATTTTGTTCTTAGGACGGTGAATAATGTATCTATAAATGAAGGGCCCTCTGGGGTGATGGAGTGAGTGGCGAACAAAAGAGGAGTGGAGATGGGTGTACCTTTCTCGAGAAACTCTTCGAGCTGGGCTGTGAGTTCCTTGCGCATCTCTGCCTCTGGGAGGTTATGCTTGAGGAGAGCGAGGACATATTCAGCGAGTGCGGCAGGTTCGGCGTCGCATCTGCGGGATGGTCAGCGGAGAAGGGGGACGAGGAAGAGACGGACATTGGGCCGAGTGTTCGTACGAGCCAGGGCTTGAGGTGCTGCGCGGTGGACGAGTCGAAGAGCATCGCTAAAATCGACCGCCAATGTCAATGTCGTCCAAAACACTCTAATACCAGCAGATGACTAAGCCAACCTCTACTTGGTCACTACAAAGTTCCATTCGCTCGCAATCTCCCCCGTCTGGATCCCAACAAGCTCTTTCCAAAGTGGCTTCGACACAGGTCCCATCCCATCCTCACCCGTAGGAATAATCACATCACTGCCCAGGTATCCAATCTTTTCCACCGGCGTCACGACAGCCGCCGTACCCGTACCAAACAGCTCGACGAGGCGTCCAGCTTTGGACGCAGCGATAATCTCCGCCATGTTCACCGGCCGTTCAGAGACCTTGAGTTGACTAGGGAGCCCCTGGAGTTGCTTGGCTCCCGACGCGTGTCTCCGCGCAAGGGCGAGCACCGAGTCTCGAGTCACACCAGGAAGGATCATCCCGTCGAGAGGAGGCGTGACGAGTTCAATCACTGCAAAGCAGAATGGTCATGCAACGCTCAGAAAAAGACATGTCTACTTACCACCATCCTCGCCCTTGAACACGACGAACAAATTCATAGTTCCAACCTCTGTTAACCAGTGCTCGGGCCCGTGAAGCCAGAGATTCTGGACATAGCCTGCTTTCGCAGCGGCTTTCTGAGCCACGACACCAGGAGCATAGTTGGCTGCCAGCTTGAAAGCACCAGTGCCTATCCACAATTAGCCACGGAATGTCGGCCCGGTGAGGAACCACGGACCTCCAGGAGCAGCACGAATGTATTCAGCGTCCGTTGTGCCATACAAGGCCACGGGTTTGAAGCCTTGCGGGTAATAAGGGCCTGCGGGACTGCAGATCACGAAAAGGAGCGCTTCTGTAGGTGGTTGAACTCCGAGCGTCCCGTTGGTACCAACTTGGTGGCATCTGTCAGTAAAGACAAGACCGGACGATCGGTGGAGGACTGACTCATAGTGGGGCGGATGTATAGACTGTGACCTGGGTCCTTGGGTATCCAATCACGCTCCAATGAAATCAGTTGCCTAATGCATTCTACGAGGGCATCGCCATTGAAAGTCTATACACAGTTTGATCAAGCCAAGGGATCGGTGCCCGGGAATTGACTGACCGGGAGTGCCAGACGTTGTGCGCTGCTGTTCATCCGTTTCATGTTCATGTCAGGTCGGAACATGGTGACGGTTCCGTCCGTGTGCCTGTAAGCCTTCATGCCCTCGAAAAGCGACTGAGCATAATGGAGAGCGGTTGCGGCGGGAGTGAGATTAATGGTGGAAACTATGACAAGTCAAAAAGGTAGATGGGATGATAAAGGGTGATGTAACTCACATGGCTCGATAGATGGTGCGCCCCAGCCGCTCTTCTCGGCCCACGGAATTCTCAACATATGATCCGACTGTAGAAATACTGAATAGACCACAAAGGGCAAGATCATATGACGTACAAAGGTCCGCCCGAACAGCAGTTTGGAGGAAGGAGGCAACTGGCGTGGATTCGCCGTGCGCACCACAGTGAGCTGGGAGGGCTGCGGGGAAGGTGTGCGTGGGTTGAGCAGATGGACACTAGAGAGACATACCTCGATATCAGGGAACGCTGTTGCAGAAAAGGATCGCCATGGGGTAAACCGGGGAGGGATTGCTAGCCGTGCACGGAGGTGGGAGAAAGACATGGTAGACGATCGTAGAATTTACGCTACGTCTATTTTATACGGTCACAGGGACATGCGCCGCAAGGAAAACATGGTTGACTCACCGGCCTAGTGTCCGTGTCCGAGAATGTAAAAATTCAGTTACCGCATGTTCCGTCCCTCGACACGGTCCACGGCGTCGACCATTTCACGCCACCAGCAACCAGCAAGCCTCGCCAGACGCCTCCTCTTTCCTCACCTTCCACCCGGCGCCGACTTGCCCCCACTCTTCCTCTCCCAGGCCTGTCCACGCGAACTCCACGACGAGGTATACGACTTTATCGCTCTCGCTCTCCGGGCCTTTGTAAACACTTGGTGGACCAAGCTCACTCGATATGACAAAGAGTTCCTTCCCCAGATCACAAACATCGTGATCCATGTCGTTCGTTGCCTCGAGCAGCGTCTTCTCGATGCAGACCTCTCGTTGCTCGTCCTCGGCGACATACCCGCCCTCATCACCCAGCACTACAGAGACTACCGTCAGGCTGTTTCAAAGGCCTCGACGTCGTACGCCATCGGGGGTGCGCTGTCGATCCCACAGCTCTTTCATCAGCTACAACCGCACATGGCAGTCTCCCCCGATGGGTCTCTAGACGAAGAATACTTTCGACAAGCTGTTGACCACATTTTGAGAGAATGTCTCCCCACCGAGGATTACGCGCCAGATGCCGAGAGGTTTATCGCGAGGGAAATTATACTCAAGGTCGTGGTCAAGGACGTTATCCCTCGCATAACGCAACCCTGGTTCCTCCAGAAGATGGTGTTGGACATGCTCGGTCCGTCATCGGACGCATCACCAGAGCAGGTGTGCCATTCTATATCCTTCCCGACGCTGCGCCCTAACTTTGTCTTAGCCATCTGTCTCGTCTGGGTCTGCACTCGGGCAGTCTCGCTTTTCGAAATCCAACATCATCGTGCTCCTGCTTTCAACCATCCAGAAATTATCTGGCGCATGCATCATGTTTATCCACGCGTACAAGCAAGTCATTTATATCATCCCCATTGTCAACCAAACCGATTGTCGCCAAACTCGCGAGTCAATTCGAACGATGAGTGCAGATGAATCCGTCTCTGAGACACCATCCGCGTCTCGCGCATCATCGACCATGTCGACGCACGCGAACACTCCCGAGAGTAAACATGTCGTCGTACTCTCCGATCTTACTCGCGGTCCGCTGGAAATGATTTCAGAGGTATTCCGCGTCCAGGACCGACTTGCTGCTACTGCTCTGGTTCACTTTGTTTCGCTGTTCTGTTCCTCTTTCCAGACATTCATGAACAAGTGCGTGCGCTCGATGCGGCCTTTTTCGTTTCTGACGTATACCTAGGCTGCTATGCTACTTACTGTACAGTTATGTGCTGTCTGCGTCGACCATGCTCTCTGTCGTCCGTGTGTCGAAGCGGACGCTGTTTCCAAACGGATACCCTGGCCCCCCGCCGGTTGACCCGACGGCAGAGGAGCAGGTCGTTATTCGCGAAGAGGTGATCAAGAGGCTTACTGAGCGGGTGCCGGTGCCGGTGCGCTCTGTTCTGTTGGGGGACCTGACGGTGTCGGGTGTCGTGGACGGGCTGAGCGACGAGACGTGCAACCGGCATCTGGCGGTGTTTGTGGTGGACGCGCTGTTGTTGAGCCTGTTCCCGGAGATGGGGACATAGTTTGTACATGTTTGTAGGGTGACGTATAATAATTTAATAATTGATTCGATTTTACTCCTAAGTTGGTTCGTCCGAGTCATGCACCATCCGCCGAGTCCGCCAGTGCTCCATTCGTTCGCCTCTGCCCAAGAGATCCCCAGCGCACTCGCCGCCTTCGTGCTCAAGGCACAGAAGGAGTCTATCGAGAAAAAGGGCAGATTCACCGTCGCCCTCTCCGGTGGATCTCTCCCAAAACAGCTCAAGGGTCTTATCGACGACCCCGCAGCAAAGTGGGACAAATGGTACTCGCTTTCCCCGTCCTAGTCTGCCTTTCTCACTAGTGCACAGGCAAGTCTTTTACGCCGACGAGCGTGTCGTCCCGCTCGATCACCCCGATTCAAACCACAATCTCTGCATGACCGAGTTGTTTAAGCACGTCCCCATCCCATCTGGGAACATCCACCCGATCGACCCCACTCTTCTCGACGATCTCGAAGAACTTGCAGATGCCTACGAAAAGGAGCTCATTCGCGAATTTGCCCAAAAGGATTCAGCTCGCTTCCCCATCTTCGACCTCATCCTCCTGGGCGTCGGCGAGGACGGCCACACCTGCTCGCTTTTCCCAGGCCATGAGCTTCTTCAGGAAAGCGACAGATGGGTAGCCTATCTCGAGGACTCTCCCAAGCCACCCCCGAAGCGCATCACCCTCACGTTCCCCGTCCTTAATCACGCTTCTCGCGTCGCTTTCGTTGCTGCCGGAGCGGGCAAGGTGGACGTACTGCCCCTCGTGTTCGACAAATCAGAAGAATACGGGCTCCCTGCATCCCGCGTCAAACTTGCCTATCCCGGTCAGGTTTATTGGTTCGTCGATGACGCTGCTTCGGCCAAGGTGGAGTTCCCAAAGACAACATTCAAGCTGTAAGAGGTCCGTCGAGGTGTTACACACACGTACTCTTGTACTCGTACCATTCCTTGTCTGCTTATTATGTCGTATCGTTGCTGTACCACCAGACACTTCCTCAGCTCCAGCATGACCAGTAACATAAGATACCTCACTGACGAGACAGTAAATTAAACACTCAACAGTATCACAAATGGGTAACAGGCGGCAGCACTCGTCGCTAACATGACACAGAAATAACAAAAATCCATTCATGTGCAAATTAGTGCAGATTAACAGTTGCACCCGTTCTGCGTGCTCTCCCGATCGATTTGAATCGGATCTGGATAATCCACATACCTGTCCAACGCTCAGTCAAACCCTCCACATAATACATAGTACGCACATTTGTTCCTCTGCTTCTTGTTGCAACGCATTCTTCGACACCGTTTGGAACGCCTGTTCGACGTTGATTGCCTCCTTGGCGGACGTCTCAAAGTATGGGATATTCCCCTTTGACTGACACCATGTCATCGCCCGCTTCTGCGTCACCTACATCATCGGTGTGAATGCGTTCGTGGTCAAACAAAAGATGGTCGTACCTGTCGTTTGCTTTCCTCCACGTCAATCTTGTTACCGAGGACAACAAAGGGGAAATTCTCGGGATCGTGTGGACTCGCTTGGATCAGAAACTCGTCGCGCCAGCTGTCCAGCGTCTCGAAGGACTTTGCACTGTTGACATCATATACGAGCACGCAACAATCCGCGCCTCTGTAGTATGCCACGCCAAGTGACTGGAAGCGTTCTTGCCCAGCCGTATCCCAGAGCTGTCACCGTGCGTCAGAGATACCCAAGACACTCGGACCATAAAACATGCCTGCATCGTCACCAAACGGTCATCAACCATGACTTCCTTCGTGAGGCTAGACGGTATTGAGTGAGCTGAATGACCATAAACACGAGCGCACCCACAAGTCGGCTCCAATAGTGGCCTTGTACTGGTTGCTAAACCGCTTGTTCACATATTGATTCATGAGCGAAGTCTTGCCGACACTGCGTATGCCGCGTTAACTGCGATGAGCTAGCGACGGACGCGCATACTATGCCACCTACCCACTGTCCCCAAGGATGATGACCTACAGCGCGAGTCAGTTACTGTACGGAAGGGTAGAACGAAGAAGAGAGCGACCTTCAACAATACGCGGCCCATTATGAGAGATGTGGTAGCAGATCAATGCAACAGCGATGGATTGGGTGGTTGGTGGTCCTCGGGTTCTCAGCGCAAGTATCCAGTGCACACTCGGTGGAGCACCGGCAAGCTCGAGTGAGCAGCAGCCACAATTGCGATCATTGAAGCGCCGCTTGAACTCGGCGGACAGCTCTGACTCGATAGGAGATGCAGTGTTGGGCATGTTTCTTCACGGTTGGCGACTAGGCCATCGATTCAGCATTCTGAGAGGCATGGCGACCCGCATCGCACCCCAGATCAAGGACAAAATACAGCTGTCTGATGCAGAGGACAAACTCTGCAACTTGCTCGACGAGTTCACGCGACATCTCAAGCATCACGACGGCATCGTCACGGCGTGCAGAATTAACGGCGGTTGGGTCCGCGACAAGGTCAATTTATGGCCTCATGAACGTGCTTCTCATGTTGAATTACCGTGAACAGTTGCTTGATTATCAATGTAACGATGTGGACATTTGTCTTGAAGGCATGATGGGTGTGCCCTTTGCTGAGCGCTTCGTTGCGTTCCTGTCAGAGAACAAGCATGTGTCTGTGCACAAGATCACCAAGATTGAGAGCAACCCCGATCAGTCAAAACATTTGGAGACAGCCAGGACAACGCTCTTCGGCATCGACTTGGATTTCGTGAACTTGAGGAGTGAAGAATACTCGGATCACAGTCGGATTCCAACAGAAGTCGTATGTTCCATCGACATGCCATTTTGCCAATTGCTCACGGTCTGTAGAAATTCGGGACTCCACTGGAGGATGCCTTACGTAGGGACATGACGATCAACGCTCTCTTTTACAATATCCATACACAGACGGTCGAGGACCTCACTGAGAAGGCAGGTGTTCAATTATAGGCTGCTCGTCGTGTAATGAGCTGAGAGTTCCAGGTTCCTTGCAGGGTTTAGATGATCTACGTAATGGCATCATCCGGACACCTTTACCTCCGTTGCAAACATTCCGCGACGACCCTCTGCGAGTAATTCGATGTATCAGGTTTGCCAGTCGCTTTGGATTTGCGATGACGCCTGAGCTTCAGGATGCCGTCCGTGACCAAGGCATCCAGGTGACCATTGTTTTTTTCTTTTTGTCATCGTGACCTATTGAAACGTGTTCTTGAAGGAAGCACTCTCTTCGAAGATTAGCCGTGAGCGCATTGGCGAAGAGCTCGACAAAATGATGAAAGGTTTGTGTACCACGTTTCACTCGAGTACCTAGGCTCATGATTACAAGCCGTCGAACCACTACACGCAATAGAGATGATCCACGACCTGTCGTTGTATAACAGTGTCTTTCATATCCCCATTGCAATCACCGACATAGCATCTGCCCCAGTCGCTTCGCCAGAGCTTTCCCTCACTGCATGTACCATCCTCCACGATCTCCTTTTCCCTTCATCATCCTCCAAGATCACGACACGCCCCCACCCGACGCTTCTTGCTCACGCATCAAGCGATCGAGGAACAAGGGCGCGATTGTTCCTTAGTGCCAGTCTTTATTCCTTCGCCGGTATTACGTACAAGGACCACAAACAAAAGGTGCACCCTCTCGTCGAGGCCGTGGTCCGAGAAGGATTAAAACTCGGGAACAAGAACTATTACCTCGATGGCATACCGGCACTTTTTGATGCTGCTGCACTACTCAATGGTCTTTCTCTAGAGGACAACCGGTTCACAACACCCTCAGAGCGTGTCGGCATTGGTATGTGGGAAAATCGTCATCGTGACCTTGAGGGGGCTGACAACGACCCTTCACAGGACTATTGCTGCGACACGGCAAGGTGCATAAACCAACATCCGGTTCACATTGGTCTTCGTCACTGTTTTTCTCCTTGGTGTGCGAACTGGTTCCGCTTGGGTATGGTACGACCAAACCTTGAATGTACCATGTTCTGAACACCTGATCTACATTATGTAGGCGAGGAAGCTAATGCTTGCATACGACGCTATAATGCTTTCACCAGTCGCATCGAAGAACTCGGCCTGGACAACCTGGTGGACGCCAAGCCTCTCCTTAATGTAGGATTGATCCCTTGACTCTTCGCGCCTACTCATGTATCCGGTAGGGGAACGAGGTTATCTCTGTGCTTGGTGGTAAACCGGGACCCTGGACAGCTGTCATGCTCGCCAACGTCATCGAGTGGCAGCTAGAAAACCCGCAAGGTAGCAAGGACGCCTGTATAGCTTGGCTCAAGGGGGAACAAAGCTCGGGTCGATTGAATATCGAAGACCTAGTCAAATCTACCTCTGGAGCAAAACGTATTCACGCAGAAAGCAAAGAGGGGTCGAAGAAAGCAAAACGGACCTCATAGTAGTTTGCATATCGCATCTTGCATCGTGGTCGCGTATCATGAACATGCTTTCGTTTCAGTGTGTGCACACATGTGTTACAGGAGTATTATGTAGATACACTAGGTAGTTGGAAATGAATTCGTCCGAGATGATCAGGCTGCGTGATGAAGAAAACGTGCGATGGAAAACGTGAAACTGGGGTACATATTTTTCAAGTCATGAAGAATGAAGTTCGTGAGCAAGTCCAACGTCATCGGCAGAAGAGGCGTCCGCGGCACAAGCAAGATCGAATCATCTACCAGTTTTCTGTGGGGAAGATTGGAGTCAGAGGTGATATGGATTGTCCAAATAACTGGTCCAAGGTGCCGAGCAGCGCTGCGTGCTCTGCCGTTGAGGTAGATGGTTCGAATGGGTTAGAGAACACGGGAGAACCCAAAGGAACCAACTCAAAGTCCAGTGAGGAGTAAGACTCGATGTCAAAGTCGGTGAATGGAACAGGGGTGGGTGCATCAGCAGTGTAGGCACCAAACACGCATGAATCGACAAATGAGGTCGCTTCGGGCTTGACACCGGAGAAGACACTGTGTGCGCCCGGCATCATGTGAGAAGGAAAGAGAGTGGAGAGATCGGCATCTTCCCTCTTCTTGATCATCTACGGATTGATGTGAGCATAGGCGAGAATTCAACACTGTATCACCCACCGAATCATTGCGATTATCGAGAGAGAGATAGGGAATATCTTCCGTAGCGACAAATTCCTCCATGCAGTCTGGCGGGTATATCAGCTCTGGGGTACGGGCCAACGGTCCCGGGGTTTGTACAGGCTCGGACCTTTCTTCGATAGCAGGAAGGACGGGCAGGGAAAGCGGATACTGGGCTGGAGGTGTGGAGACCGAAGGCGAGGGGAAGAGTGTCCTTTGCTTCTTATATCTCGGTTGTGGAGGAAGCGATTCCATGTGTAGCGCGACGGGTCTTTTGAGTTTATTCCGCGGAAGCGCGTCGGACGACGCCGAAGGCGCTTCCTCAACAGCAAACGTCAGAGTACCCTGGTCGGGCTGGACTTTCTTGTGCACCTCACCGAGGTGCATGGCCAAGTCACAGCTAGTGACACCGCCTAGTAACAGATCGACGACCTTGTTGCATTTTTCGTTCTCGACCTCGGCGCTACGGTGGGAACGGCGCTGAGAGACCTTGGACTTCTTTTGCGACCCGGGAGAGTATCTGTACTCGGGGTAAAGCTGAGCGTGGCGTGCTTTGGCTTCTTCAGCCATGGACCGGAAGGGCGCTCGCTCGGCTTCTGACAGCTCGTTCCAGTAGCGACCAGCAATGCGGGAAACATTACGGTTATCTCTCTCGATGCTCTTCAGGTTATCCTTGTTCCAGAGCCAAGAACGGAAGACCATGAAGGCATTGGGTGGGCGGGGTATGTGGCCTTGCTTGCGGTTGCGGGTATGGGAGGAACCAGGAGTAAATGGGAGATGGGTGACGACAGAAGGAGGAGAGTCAGACGAGGTCGTAGTACATGTCGATGGTGACGGCGGAAGTGGATGGGTAGTAGGAGGGGTGATCTCGACATCAGAGCCACTGTGCAACAGCCCCAGCGAGGCAGCGCCTTGCCAGTCGTAATCTGCGACTGTGTCCAAAAGAGGAAAGTGTTCAAGAACGGACTCTACGGTAAGGATCAACAAGACATCACCTACCCTCCACTGGCGACTTGCGCGACAATCTACGAGACCTGCGGGTGTGATGGAGAGGAGCCATTGTAGATGATAAGACGAGGAGGAGTATGAAGAACGATTAAAAGTGCTGCTGTGAATCTCGTCAACTACGAGTTCCTGTATGTCTCCATCACTGTGAAGGGGGCCCCTTTTTGAACCGAAGCCCCGAAATCGACCTGCTCTGCCAGAGGGCCTCCAGCTCTTCACACCGTCACCTCGAGGCAGCCTCGAGGTTTCAACGAGGTTGTCGTCGCCCATATCGGTGTCTGGATCTGCATCGAGGCTTGCCAAAAAAGGAATGTTTTTGGCTCACCCTTTGATCTCGTCACGCACAACCCCAGGCCCTCCATAATATCACCAACGGTGACGCACTACTCTTCATCACTACCAGCAACAAAGCATAAAAAATATTCGACATTTGCCGACCGCACGGAAATTTCCGGTCAGGAGATACCATCACCAGGCACTTACTATCTGCTAAACTCTGTGCGAGTCCTCTTGCTCCTGCAACTCTTTCGCCTTCCGTCTCTTCGAACCAGCAATCATGTCTCTGGATACAGTATCAATTGCAACAATCGTTGATAAAGTCCGGAAAGTCTCACCTTCTCTTGATCGCGTCGTTTCGCCCAATCTTGCGTGCGGCGTTGACAGTTTCCGCACGTTTAACCTTTCCCATCTGTTTTTTCTTCAATTTGGACGGCTTTGGAAGTTTGAGAATCCAATCTGGCACAGTCGAACCTGACTGAAGCAGGACGTTGGCAATCCTCGGAGACAACTCTTAGGTTATATCCTGTAGTGACACCGAGGTGACGTACGATTTTAAATATGGCGCGTCTTCATCCGTAAAATATGTCATCGCCTTGCCATCACGGCCAGCCCGTCCGGTACGGCCTAGGAGATTTCAGCATGTTCTCGACTAAGGAGAACTGCTGGCCACACACCAATTCGATGAATGTAACTCTGAACACTCGTCGGAAAGTCGTAGTTGATTACCTCTCTTACACCTTTGAAGTCCATACCTCGGGCCATCACCTCCGTGCTCACCATGATCCAGCTTTCTCCGTGGCGCATACGACTTACAGCATCATCTCTCTCTTTCTTGGTCATGCCAGCATGCAAACAATCAACGTTTGGTATCCCATTGAGGGTCAGCTCTTCCGTCAACGAGGTAGCCCGAGGTTGAGTGGACGTAAAAATAAGGAGTGGTGGATTGTAAGGCTGCGCGAAATACGTCAGGAGACTCGGTAACTTTGAAGCATCATCGGCGACATAAGTTAGAGATTGACTGATGAGTGGAAGGGGCGTATCCCTAATAAAAAATCAGAACCATCAAATCTAACGGCATGTTTTTACTGACTTGAGACCAACAACAATACGTATTGGATTGCGGAGAATTCCCATAGCAAGTTGTTCAACCCCAGCAGGAAGTGTCGCAGAGAACACTGCTTTATGAATGTTCGGATGAGTGCAAGCACCAATCACTTCTTGGACTTGTGTCAGAAACTCCTGGTCCAGGAGTCGGTCTGCTTCGTCTAATATGAGATGTCGGACGCTAAAACCGCGGTGAAACATATGTCTGCAACAAAATAACGTCACGAACTTGTTCAAGTCAAGATTGCCCTCTTGGATCGATGCGACTAGACGCAAAGGTGTGCTAATGACAATATCTCGAAATTTCTCAACATGTAATAGCATATCACCCGGGTGGAGTGACTTACCGACATTGTCCCTAACATTCTTGTCGCGAAGGGTACTCGCCGTAGCCTTACTGTACAACACGACTCGCCACTTGCGTCCCAGCGCTAGTTTCAAGCATTCGTTATAAATTTGGTGTGCCAGTTCTCGGGTTGGGGAAAGTACGATCGCACGAACACCACTTCCTTCTGAGCCCTTTAGACCGGAGATTGGTCCTCTTAATGATGTCATGATTGCAAGTAAATAGCAAAGTGTCTTTCCGGTTCCAGTAGGGGAGATGGCAGCGAGATCACGATGCTGTTGAAATTGTAAGGAAGGTGGGAATGATCATGCGTTAGTGACAAACCTACCTCTAGTAAAATTGGTATCCCATGGGCCTGTACACCAGTAGGATACTTGTAATGGTTGTCCCGAAGGTTTGATAGTAGGCGCTCAGCTATTTTGTACCGGTCTAGCAAGTCGTTGAAGACTTCGATTGGTGGTGGAACGTCAGAGCCTTTGGCGGTCACGCGAACCTTTGATCGCGAAGCGTCATCCTCGAATCCGTCGTCCCCTTCATCGCCTAGACTCTCCATTTCATGATCAACTTTCTGCCTCTTGTGTTGCACATCTGGTCGAAGAGATGCACTCGAGCTACTGGGGTCGGTGTTTCCCGCTTTACGTTTTACCGGTCCTCCCTGAGCGTATTTGAAAAAATCAAGTTCAGGTGGAAGCTTTGAATCCTGTGTTATTGGTGCATTAGCAGATTTTTCCGGTTTCGCGACGGCGTTCTAGTCGCAGCAAAGGGAGGTGTAAGAAACCGACCACACTCCACCAACCATATCAGCCACATACTGTGAACAGCTGCACGTCAGATTTGAAACGATGTTTGTTAAAACGCGCTCCGCCGCGAGATAGCAACTGAAAGGCTTCCATGAACGTTTTCCGGCGATAGTGTCAGTTACAGCGAGTCCCGGGCCAGCAAGTCTCAAGATTTCGCGAGTGCCAAGTCTTAGCTCGGCAACTTCCGGCCCGGTTTCAGAGAGTTGTCGTAGCTCCCGTTCTTTCGTCCCAGCAAGTCACTGAGGGTGCCATCTACTCTAACTTTGTAGACTACGACCAGTCCCCTTATATGTAGGTGCAGCCCAAGGGCGTCGTTCAGCTCGATTTCAACTTCGAACGTACAAATGTTAATGTAGTCTTCTTTAGTCACTTCGGCATTAGTAGAGTATAAACTGTTATCAATCGAACAAGAGCTCTGCATCATCTTCTACTACGAAACTCCCAAACACATATTCGTCTGGCTCAGAGTCCTCACGTGGCGGCGAGCTCGAAACCATGGGACGTTTGCGTGAGTGCTCTCTGGCGCCAACAAAGCCACCCCCTCGAACAGGCCTGTTGGCAAAGGCTGGCGCATCAAGTCCCGGGGCTTGTGTAAAGAGGCTTCGTCGGTAAGCGAGTGTCTGGTCATACGACGGCGAGACTTGCGTATCAGGGAGATCTTTCAGGAACTGCCTGTCAGACTCGCTCTCTACGTCGTTTTCTGAGTGGGAGGATCCTGCACTTTCCTCATCTCCTGAATGCGCTGCTTCGCCATCCAACCATGGATTGTGCCGGATAGATATTTTGGGTTTACGCCCAGTTTTCTTTGGCTGTAACGGGGGTGTGGATGTTCGAGGGACTATTTCTGTATCAGTACGTCTCAGCTGACGTACTGGAGGTGACTGCATCTCTGGAACCTGCGACCTTTCTGCCTTGACGATTCGCCGCCTACCAGCTGGGCGTATCGCAAATGACCCCTCTGGGATACCGGGGGTAGGACAAAGAGGCGGGAGAGTGACATGAGGAGGCGTAGAAGGTGGCCTGTTTCTCGCAGGGGTTTCTATTGTCTGTGGGTCGGCCTTCGCCTCGACTACTTCGGCGATACTGTCATCCACTTCCATAATGCTTTCATCCATGATACGGGACGAACATGAAGTGTCGCACTTCGTCTTTGGGACGGCGGGGGAAGAACTGACAATCTGTATATCTGGATCCTCGTCCTCGTCCAAAAGCCACGCGATATCTTGATTATTAGCCTTTTCGGGTGGAGAATCAAGGGATGGTGGAGGTATGGGGTCTCGGTCACCCGCTCGCTCCTTGCCCTTGCCCTTGCGTGAACTAGAATCAGTGACAACGCTCTTGGCAGAGAAATACGGAGGGGAGGTCGAACGGGATGGAGAAGACGAAGTGATTTCAATCACCTCGTCGCATATCAATGTGGGGGAGTGATAGGGACCATAGCTGCGGCGAGAACGATCGGGAGAAGCCGGCGAGCATCTGGGTGACGTGCGTGCGATCTTCTTTGGGGTCGATTGCTTGGGAGAAGACATGTCCCGATCCATCTCCGTGTTGGCGTCAGCCTGCCAGGACCGACGGCCGTGTGGAAATGGACCCTCCTTTCTCGCCGCGGATGGCTCGCGTTTCTTGGAGACCATTGTTCGTGACTTCGGTAAGGTGCTCTTGCGCGCGGAACTCAGCTCGACTGGGGTAGAAACGGTACGCCGAATATCAAGAAGATTCCCCTCTAGTTCCATATCCGTGGAGTCGTCATCAGCGAGAGCATCATTGAATTCCGTCAACTTGGGTTTCTTGTTTTTCTTCCCCTTGACCAGTAAATTGGCAACACTTACGAAGCCGTGGCTCGCACCAGGAGGAATATTCCTGTCAATGTTGTCATTCCTTTTCCTCTTCTTTCCGCTCACGGTGGGCTCCCCGTCCTCCACTGTTACCGAGGCTTTCTTTCTCCCCGTTTGCTCACGGACATATTCCTCAATTTCCATACGCTTTTCCAGTACTTGTGGTCGCAAGTGATCAGCGAGCAACCGTGACACATCGCCGTACAGTTCAAGCTGATCTCCGCGGACGATACATTTTTGTAGTTCGCCATACGTGTCGTGCGCTTTGTCCCAGTTTAGCTCTTCGCGGATCTCGGCAAGCAAAACGTGCACATAACCATCGCGCTTGCGGCCAGTTCGTCCGACGCGCTGGAGCTACGAAGGACAACGTTTACCTCTCTTCCAAGACAAGAGTACAAGAGCAGGAAGAGAATTGACATACCATACGAATGGGTGTCTTTTGAGCATCGTAACATACAATCATATCTACTTCTCCAATATCGAGGCCCTCTTCTCCGATTGATGTCGAGACCAGAACGTTGAACTCTCCCGCTTTGAACTTTCTGATCACCTGCCAGCAGGAATGAGTGCGACGAAGAAAATGCTACTTGTCATGTCTCAAACCGTACCTCTAACTGTTCTTTCTGAGCGAACCCTTTCTTACCTTGTTTATCGACACCCTGGCCAACAAACCGCGTTGCCTTGAGCAGTGGTGACTCCTGGTTCAAGACCTCGACAATCTCGTCCACGCACTCTCGGTATGTGACGAACACCATAGCTCGCGTACTGTTGACTCCTCCCTCTTCTCCGTCTCCTTCAAAGGCTCTTTGCCCGAAATGTTGCACCAACAGTGTTTTGAGAGTCTCCATCTTTGGATGCATCCCAAATCCTCCAGGTCGTTTCTGGCCTGCTTCAAGTTCGGAAAGTAGTTTTGAAAACGTGGGATCCGACTTGAGTTTCGAGGATGCTTTCTTTTTTTTCTGGTCGGGGCCTTCCTTGTCACGAATTAGGTCTTGCAGAGAATGAAGGCACATAGTGACGCTGGCCTCCATCTATTCGTGTGTAATAGGATACGAGGCAAAGGTCGTCAAATACACATTACTGTGAAACTCGAGATAGCCCTACCAGATACGACATGGCCCGTGCCATGGATGATATCGTGGAAAGGGCTCCCATGGCCCATAGGTGCGGACTATTTCGTTGAGCTGCGATACGCTGTATAATAGCTGTGGCACGGTATGGGTGCATCTTGACGACATCCAATGGCTCCATAACGCCCCTGGCTACAAGCGGTTTTATCACAGACTACGAACAGTTAGAGTTGTTGGTTCAGCAGCGTAACTTGACTAACCTCCATGACAGTCTTCAGGAGTTGTTGAAAATGGACAATGTCCTCTGTCATCTTGATGATATGCTGCTTGACCTCCTGTTTCGAGGTATGAGTCTCGAATCAGCAACGAGCAAAGATAAACAACCTTCTTGTGCATATATTCTCTCAAATCAAGACTACCTTCGTCTCTGATCTCAATCCTACTGATATGCAATGAGTCTACAATCGCCTGGACTGCATCGGGAGTGCTTCCAGGGGTTGCGGTAAGCGCAAGTACGCGAAAGTGTGGATTCTTCGCCATAAGGTAACGGACAACCTGGGCATACGCATAATCGCCTGTGCTTTTGTGTGCTTCATCTACACCATACGATATTCAGCAACATACATGACACAGATCTGAAAATGGTACCAACCGATGACCATGAGGATAATATCGCGTGGGTCACAATTTTCTGTCGTGAGGTCATTGATGAGTGTCTGGGGTGTCATGTAAAAGACGCGTTTCTCTTCCCACTATGAGGTGTTAATACCAGTCTACCTCGGATACCAACGGGGACGTACCATTCGTGATCGGTACGCGCGGGGGTTATTGCCCGTCAATTCCACGGCATCTCTGCCCGGAATACCACATGTCCGGTGGCATGCATCAATTTGTTGGGCAACTAAGGGCTTCGTGGGTGCGACAAAGACCACCTTGCCCTCGGGGAACCAGCGGTAAACTGAGAGATTATGTTATGTCTGATACAAGGGCGCGGATACACGCACTCACAGTTCAGCATCACGACACCAGCAATGAAAGTCTTTCCTAGACCGGTTGGAAGAGCTACCAGTGTGTTGTCAAATAGACAATGCTTGACAATATTGAACTGATAATCTCGTTTGGGCTGGTTGAGTGGATAAATCCAGTGCTTTGCTTCGAGCATGTCCACCTTGAGTTTCATAGGGGGAGGCTACCGAGGCCGTAAGTGACTACCTGAAGTCTAGCATAGTACACTCACCGGTCTTCAGTTCACGACGTGCACGCGCGGGTTGATGTCAACGTCAACACCAAGCGGTCAGAACTAAGATACGCACCCAGCTGCAATACAGTCAGTCCTGACAGGATCGTGTGTGGCAACTATCACGTACCTTGATTACACGGAGCAGGAAACTGCTTAAATTCCACCGCCTCTTCTTCCTGTTCGTCTTCGCCAGCCTTTCCCTTTAATTTTGGTTTCCTCCAGCCGGATTTTGCAAACACGGTGTGATCCCACTGTTTGGTTTTAGGGGCCTGTTGACCGAAAGGATTGCGGTGGTCCGACTTTGACCTCTGCATCGAGCCACGAGAGGCGGGACTAGGTTTGCTCGTGGACGCTGGTGGACGGGCAACGTCTCCGAACAATGTTGTCTGTACGGAACTCTTGGACGGTGGACGAGCTGCATTACTGGGACCGGAAACGGGGGCGGCGTGACCCTTGTATGCGGCGTCTATGAACGAGTCGAGACGCTGCAGTTCCGCCTCGTCGAGGTCGAGGGAAAGGTCCATGTACGAGTCTTCTTTCTGGAGAGCCGGCTTCGGACGGGTGGGTGGGTTGGAACGATGTGCCGCTTCGATGAGATCGAGCTGGTTAAGGATACCAGAGTCGAGATCATCGGGGAAGTAATCGTCCGAGTTCATCATCGCGGCGACGTCGACGTGGACGAGGACAAGGAAAGGAACGCGAAATTGCCGTGTAAGAGTCACGTGCACGGTGGAGTTGCACGTTGAATTCAACCGTCATGTCGGTCGAAAGCGTCGCTCGGTGGAACGCCATTCCAATGACGCGCCCAGAACAAGATCAACAGGGCGCGTCCATGCCTCTGAAGGTATTCTGCCATATTCCTTGGCGCCTTTGAAAACACGCCGTACTGCCCTTCTTCCCTTCCCCCTTCCTCCAGCGATCAAGATCTGACCACGGTGACAACACAGAGGACAGTGAGGATGACAACGTCTCCCTTGTCTCTCGCACACCGTCCCCACCCCCCGGGGACGCAGCCGACATCGACAAGTACGACGAATACGTCCACCGCGCTCCTAGAGAGGTCATCACCGTCGAAACCAAGATCAAGAGCACAAACAAGGGATTTGCAATGCTCGCGAAACTCGGTTGGTCCGAGGGACAGCCGCTCGGGATATCAGGCGATGGTATGCCATGATTTCTAACTTGCCTATGGCCAAACTAATGACGTGCTTCAATAGGACGAGTCGACCCGATTCCTTTTCAGATCAAAACTGACTTGACTGGCCTCGGAAAAATAAATCAGGACGTCCGCATGATCGAAACCACTGTGTCGCAGAGGCGCGAGTTAGACTCTGAGCGTCAACGCAGGGAAACGCAAGACCAGCGCAAAGCGAGAGAAGTATACCACTATGTCCCTGTCTTTAAGACTTGCTCTGATAACAGCCCCGTCACTGATAGGACATTGTGGCTAAACGTGCAGCCGTCAAGTCGGAAATTACTGACACTCTAAGGCCATTTTATTGCACTCTCTGCGAGAAACAGTTCCAAAACGTCGCCCAATACGACGAGCATACCAACTCTTATGCCCACCACCACAAGGCACGCTTGAGAGACATGCAAGCCAATGCTCGTTTGGTCAACCAAGAGGAGCTGGAGAAGCGCAAGGAAAAGGAACGAAAGAGAGAGGAAAAGGAGCTCAGGAAGCTTGCCAGAGCGCAAGGCATTAAAATGGCGAAACCTGTCGCTGCGGGCTCCGCTCCCGGTCTGGCTCCCGAAAATGACACGGGCACCACGAACGAAACAAAGGCTGTTGGATTCAAAAAGGCTGGCTGGGCGGCGGTCACCACCGTGCCAAAACCTCCCGACACAGACTCGAAGCGCTCAGGTTGGGCATCGGTCAGCCCGGCTCCACCCTTGCCCACCAACCCACCTCCGCCTCCCCCAGATGATGCTACTCTCCTTGCACCGCCGGCTTCGCGATCCCATCTCGCGTCTGGCGCACCCATGTTTCGTGCTGGAGGATGGACATCTTTGGATTCTAGCAGCCCTCGATCCGCCCTTCCCCCGCCCTCACCTCCTGTACCATTGATACCGCCCCCTCCGCCTCCTCCGGATGTTCCTCCTCCAACATTTCCCCCAAATCTCCTCGAATCTCATAGCCCCCCTCCCACAAATGCTTTGCCTGCAGTGAGACAAAGTTGGGGAACGATCCCCGATCCTCACCCTTCACCGCAGTCTCTCCCGCCAACCTCATTGCGTGCCTCGCTTCCGCCACCACCTATTGCGCCTGCAAAGTCGTCGGGCTCGGGCTGGCAGCAGTGGAAGCAAGGAAACAACTCCAAACGCAGGTGATTTCGTACGTATGCATTCGTGTGCTGCTGATTTGAGTTTTGTTATGCTTGGAATTTATGCTCCATCTCATTATGAGTGCTTTCATGGAAGTTGACTATCGCTACAAACGCCACAGCCGATCAGTTTCTCGACGTGACAGCATCTCTACTTGCTCTAACTCGGTTGACTAGAATTAGCTGACTACATTGCTGATCTTTAATTTGATGATTGTATGTATGTACGCGGATGCTGAAGCGCTGATGATCGAGAAAAGAGTGATGAAGGTAATGAAAGCAGGTGCTTCGAAAAAAAGGTTATAAAGATCAAGAGTAAAGACACTTGTCATTATGAGAGAACGGTAACTAAAAGTCCTCACCACCGGACGCGCGTGAAGAGTGAAAAAAAAAAACAGATGCCCAAATACAACGGAGCACGAAATCAATCGGACTCACTCCCTGAGCTGTCGTCGGAACTCGAGTCCGAAGAATGGTCACTATCGTCATGTCGGGGGATAGCAGCGGGAATGGGAAGATTCGCGTTTCCTGAGGGGTTGTCGAATAATTTCATACGCTCCTCTAATTGCCGAATCTTCTCTGCCTCAACATTCTCGTCCATGCTCTTGCGTTTGAGACCACCAGTACCCGTCCCCTTCCCTGTTGCGCGACTACGCTTCTGAGGGGGTTGCCGCAGCGGCCGCAGCACGAAGTTGTACAGCTTGGTAAGGACATTTACAGGTAAAAGATCGATCTCAATTTCGATCTCCTCGGTGCTCTGAAAAACAGTTAGACACAGCGCATTCTTCATGGCACGAAAGCACTCACATCACGAATCTCGGGGACGCCTTCGTGGATGATTTGAATGACCTTCTCCAACTTCTGACCATCAAGTTTCGTTATCGCCTCGCTCAGGTCCTTCTTCTGATCAAACGATAACGCATCATCCTCTGGGATCTGCTTCTTTGCTTTCCGTTTCACGGCGCCATTCCCAGCGTTGGCAACCTTGGCGTTACGGGAGGTAGTAGATTTGGAGGTCGAGGCAGCAGCGGGTTTTGGCTCCTTCTTCTTCTTTTTCTTCTCCTTTGGGGGCTGGTTCTTCAATGCGAGTAAATTGCCTCGCATAGACTCAATTTGTGCCTCCATTGACGCAATCCTACCTGTGTAGGATAACGCATCAGTACGGAGATGTTGTCTCGTATCAATAGACCCACGGTTACGTTCCTCCTCCGACTCGTCTTCATCCTCTTCCTCATCCTCCTCGCTTGCCTCCCGTAGCGGTGGGAGATTTTTCCACTTCTCATCAAAAAGGCGTTGCAACTCGATACCTGCTTGATTAACAGGCGTGCCAGCAGGGTTGAAAGTGAAGCAATTTCGTATCATCAGCTTGAAATCGTCGAAAAACTTGGAAGCATTTGAGTACTCGTGATTCTCCAATTTCTTCCGCATGGTGGACAAGTCCATTGGCTTTTTGATGATCTTGAAATACGTTGGAATCTCCAACTTGATTGGATCTGCATGATTCGATAAGCGGATTTCAAAAGCATGGAGTCTGGTACTCACCAACTGGCTCATAAAATGGATGCGCGATGGTCCAGTGTTGTTTCCGATGCAACTCTACCAAGAGCTTAGCGCAAAACTTGAGCTGCTCCACCGAACCATCATCCTTGGCGACCTTTGCTTTCCGCAGCTTCTTTGGTGCGTCAGCATATGGTAGATCCTTTGGAGGAGGTGGGTGAATCTCTCTCTTCGGCCGTGCGGATACTTGCTCAATGTCGTTACGACGAATCACTGGGACGGAGGTGGATGCGCGTCGGGCAGGGGCAGGTGGTACAGGATTGGGTTTCTTAATGGGCGCTGGGGGAGGGGGAGGAGTGGCAATTTTTACGGGTGGTTTGACCTGCTATGGGGGTTAGCATTTGTTCCACGAAAACTATCGACACTCACATACCACTTGTGGTGGTGGTAAATTCTTTATTTGCTTGTCGAAAACAGATTCAACGTGCTTGCCTGCTTGGGATATGGCATGGTCTGGGCCGTTGAATGTCAGGCAGTTGGTGAACACGAGACGAACGTCAACAATGAACTCGTCGGCATTGTTATATCGAGGGTTATTAGGATTCGTATCGGGCTTTTGAGGGTTAGAAGACATGAGCTTGCGCTCAATGGTCCCGAGATCCATTGGATTCTTGATTATAGTGGGGTAATGGGGGATGTTCAGGGCGACAGGGTCGACGGGATGGAGGAACGCGGCGGCGTCTTTCATCTTTTTCAACGAACGGACAGTGGAAAGACAGAATCGATGCTGCTGTACACTCAGTGTAGCTGCGCCAGCAGAGGTTGGTGGTACGGGGGCCGGACTAGAGGCAGCGTCTTCATTCATCTGAATGGAAGAACCGGTAGCAGGAGGAGGAGAGGCGGTCTTGATGGATTCGAGGCATTAGTACGCGAGAATGAGAAGGCAGGGCTTGGCTTACATCGGCGATAGATGCCTGATCAGCGTCGGAAAACTTGCGTGCCCGTTTTGCAGGCGGAGGCCTTGCATCGTCGTCTACATCCGCATCTACTTGACGAGGGGAGACGAGGTGATTAGGAGAACGGCACGCGGCGAACGAATCGTCGAGCTTGATGTCGGTTGTTTCTGCATGACCGTTGACGTGCGTCACTTGTTCCATATTCACGTCGCCATCTGCATCCGTGATCCTGCCGTTTGGGGCATCATGTGGCGACGGGGCATTGGAAACGAGCATGTCCTCCACGAGACCCTCTGGCGTCTCAGCCATCTTGATGTCTTGAGCGGCATCTGGCTGTACTGGGGGAGGAGGTGGGGTTGCAGCAGGGTGTTGAATGGGGACAGAAGCTGTTCAGATAAGAGGGACAGTAGACAAGGGAACGGTTGGGCGTACGAACCTGTATCTGATGGGGAGACGGACATGGGCGAAGTGGCAGCGGGCGAGTCTAGTGAGACATGGCCGTTTGGAAGTGAATCTTTTTTGTGTTTAGGGTTAGCTAAGGGGAAATTTGAATATAAACTATCTATCACGTGTACCATTGTTGTCGGGTGGTACGTCGGTGGTGGGGACGGGCGGTGCTGGTTTGTCATCAATTCCGACGGTGGGCGCGTCGTGTTGAGCAGTGTCGGTCGCGTTCATGGGTGGCGCGTGACAATTTTTGTCACACTGCGTGACGTTTGCAGAGGGGAGGGGAGTTTTGGATTTGGGGCCTCGGCAGCCACCATTGGGTCTTTATAGGCGACCGGAATTAAGGTTCGATCTCAAACCAGCGCAGGGACCATCCAAAATACTTACTCACACTCCATCACTCCCTCAATCCCTCCTTTGCATATAGAGCACATATACAGTGTATACTACCATGCATGAAACCCCCATCCTACGTTTCTTCCTCGTCCTCTGAGACGTTGGCAAACACAGGCTTGGGCTGGTTTTGTCGCCACGCTGGGAAAAAAAAAAAAGAAGACGGGAAGACCCGCCACGTCAGCCGGCAGATCAATACAAACACAGCAATACACAGTTTTTCGATCTCCGCCGCGGCAACCTTCCAGAATTGGCACTCCGCAGCGAGACGCAAAATCAAAGGCAAGTGAAAATGGCCATGCTCACCTGCAGTCCATTGCGGATCGGTATCTGCCAGGTTTGCATACTTGAGAAGTGCTTCCCGTGGCTATAGTGGGACATCGTTGCGGAAAAAAAAATAAGTCCCCGTCGTACGAAACAATAGATGCACCGTATCACGTGACACGATGCGAATCAAGAAGCCCAGAAAACAGCACCCGGTGCAACTTGTGCGTGCGGGCAAGGAATCAAGAACGAACAAATGACTCACATCTTCGTCCCGCGTCGTATCCCGTACCAAGTTCTGAACAACGTGCTGTGTGGCACTCGCACCAACGCGTCCTCCCTTGCCGGGTCCGGTCACTGGTAGCTCCGGCCTTCGACTCTTCCGCGGATCCTGTCTGTCTTTCTCCCTCTTGCGCTTTGTTCCTTTCACAATTCCATCCCCATCCTTGAACATCGGCAATGCGTGTGGTGTCAAAATCGTCGGCGCTGCCAGTGCGTCTGACATATCTTCTACCGTCGGTCGCTTCGGGGCTCCCTTCGATAGTAGGAGTTTCGCGCCGTGAGTCGATGTTTCTGGCGAATACAATACTGATATCGTTCCGTTTGAGAGCCCTGTAATAATCTGGTTGATCTTGGAGTGCCAAACTACCTTCACCGGGGTCGCCTCCATTTCGAGCTCCTTGACGACACTTAGGTCCGTTCGGCTGAGGAATAAAAGACATCCTTGTCCACCTTTGGATGCAGCACCAACACCCGTGATCACGGATTTTTCGTCAGGACTGAACACTGCATTCGTGCCGGGGTAAAGCGTAGTTGTTTCGGAACGCATCACCACAGGTTGTTTGAAGGAACGGATATCCCATACTGAAATGCTACGTTTCAAGGGGGCTGGATCGTTCGATAATATGTCACGTACGTTTAACTGTGTCATCTCCTCCTCGAGTGAGTACTGTCCGACCGTCCACAGAGAACACAACGGAGGCAGTCTCCGTCATCTTTTTGTGAGCACCTTCGACGGTCATGTTTGGGCGTACAAAATTAGACGAGGACTGCCACATATGAAGTGCGCCGTCCAAGCAAGCTGCAAGAATAAAATATCAAGCATAGAACATTTGGGATTGGTAACGTGGGCGTACCACCACTAATGATGTTTCCATCCGGAGAGTAGGCACACGCTGTGACCTTGGTCCGTGCTCCTCGGTCTTTCGACTTGACAACAATGACTGTCTTCTGCTTGCGCTTATTCTCCACGTCCCATATTCTACGAAACTTGGTATCTAGCATAGGGCAAGAGTAGAAGGAGCCTCACCTAATGGTTGAGTCGGCTGAGCTCGTAATAAAGACCTGTTGGTCTCGTGGATGCCACGAGCATCCCGTCAACTCGCCAACATGCCCGCTGTAGCGACAATGTCAGAGTTGCACTACACAACCGCCAGTGATGAGTCGTACGCAGTGTGCTTCATATCTCTGATGTACATGTCACCCTTGATAAAAGTTGCCCTAGGATTATTTGGCACACAGTATTCTCGTGATGGAACCGATGCACATACACTTCTTCGCCCTCTCGGTCAAAGAGTCTGGGTTGGAGAGTGGCAGGAATAACAAGGAACTGTTGCCCGTTATTTGAAAACTTCACGTCATTGACCTAATGAATGTATGAGAACGAATGTTTGTCTAACTAGAGATCAAGGAGCGAACACACGTAGTAGCTGCCTGCTGGCTCCCATGTTTTGAAAGATCTCGGATGGGAAGTCATTCCACCGAAATCCCAAAGCTTGCAGTCGTAATCGTGTGAACCACTGAGGATGCGTGCACCACTCGGATCCAGTGCAAGAGCTGAGATGACTTTGGTGTGCTCTTTGAGCGTTGCCTCATGAGTGACAGGAAACTCAGGCGGGGTGGAAAGCGAGGGAGAAGTGGGGTCATACTCGGGCTCGTCTTCCTCTGCATCTACACTATCGTCTGACCCTTCTTCTTCTGGCCCATCAAAAACCACAGATTGCTCTGGAGGAACTGGCGCAAGTTGGCTGACCTCGACTGCCGGAAGGCCGCGGGCAGTCTTACTGGGCCCTGGTTCATGAGGTTGTTTTTCCTGTGAATGAGAGGCGGATGGTTAACACGAGGAATGAGTTTGGTATGGGTACATACATCCTGTCTCTTCGCCACGTCAAAACGGGATGGATCAAGGTCGCGTCTTTTGGCGGCCTTGCCAAAGCCAGATATCCCCATGGCAGCAAAGACGTCCATGTTAGCCATAATGGTGTTGTGGGTGGTGGCGGGGAGAGAGATGGGTGGCAGGAGTCACTGTCCACGCCATTTCCATGTACTCCGACCACCCCTGTATTACCACCCTCATCACCACACAAGCATGTTGAAGCGACAACGCCCAGCGACCCCACCTCCTTCATCGCTCGGTGACCCGCCTTCGTTCATCCCCAACGGTCTCATCAGACCATTTCAGCCATCACACACCGTGGATCCACCACAACCCCATTCCAAACGGCAGCGCACACAACCCCCGCCGCTAGACGGTTCCCTGAGGGGTTGGCTAGAGTCAGAACCCGCTGGTTCACATTGGGAAAGCGACGGTGAAGAGGACTGGATAGAAGACCTACACACGGTATCGAGATCTCCGCTACCTCCGTCAGCAAGTCAGTACAAGGACACAAACAGTCTCCTCCACGAGCTACATGTCCTAAATCAGCACAGGCTGCTGTTCGCTCACCCAGGTCGAGATCGGCGTCTGAACCCCGACCCTAGAGTATTACAACCTCCGGTGGAACACATACCAGCAGCTTGGACCGGTGAACCACCTTGTCGCCCCGCGCCTCTAGAATATACTCGTGATGGACTCGCAGGGCAAAGCTATCGTATTAAAGAGAAAGGACTCGTCGAGGAAGTGCAATGCGTCCGGCAACGTTATGAGGACACTAATAGGTATGGTGCCGTCTTCTTATGACAATTGGAGTGACACTGAGCGACAATGTCAGATTGCTTGGCTCGCTGTTCCTTTCACGCAGGCGTGAGGTGAAAGGAATGTCTTGTACCGCTGACCCCGGCCCGAGCAGTTGACATCTGTGGACTCGCTACTCCACCAACTCGCATTGTCTCGTCATGTCATCGCAATTTCAACTCCATGCTTGAGTGTATCACATACTACACGCATATTATATACCTTTTACTTGTGGCCAACGTGCCTCAGTAGTCGACAAGAACAACGGACATTCATTATGTTCAGCATCTACTCGATTACCTCCGAAACATGCCCGAGTCCCAGATTCACCTCGCGTCCGAATGCGCGACTGAGCTCTTGTTCCAAAAGAATAGCCATCCCTTCTCCGTCCCGAGAGTATCTCCAGTCGTCCGTGGATGGCACATAGTCATATCGCTTAGGCCCACTAGCCGTTCATTCAGTCAGCGAGGTTAATACCAATGAGCAGCCATCATCGGTGTTTTCATTCACGTAGGTCAGTCGCATCATCAGAGAACAATGTTGGAACAGGCCGAGGAGTGTGTAGAAATCAAAGGTGAGAAACGGATGCTTAGTGGTGGAGGGAGTTAGACGAACCTAATGGGCGACGAAAGCCAAATTTGCTTGTTTGGAGGCTGCTTATTGATCACGTATGTCCCATTTGAACCAAGGTTGAGTGTTAATACACCACTCTAAAATGATGTCCATGAGCGAATTGTGACGTCGAGCTTCGCGCCCGTGGGTTTCCACCAGCTCACAGGCTGAAGTGGTCATCCCGCGACTTACGTGGTAGTCAACTTCGAAAGCCTCGTTGGAAATTTCGTCCAAAAGGTCTTCTAGTCGTTCGAGCAAGCATGTCATGGTCGCATCGGCAAGGGCATGGTAACGATCCATGGGTATGTCACTGTAATGATTTAGTGCCCCAGTTGCGCTCCAGTGCAAGGACTCTCAAAGGAAGATTGCACACCTGTGAGTGATATGAGCTCCGGGTGTGCTTAGTGCTCGTCTGCATAGACAAGGTTGCAGCGTGGATGTGGAGTGCTTCAAGGAAACACGCCTGGTAGGCAATACAGCAGTCTTGGGCCTTGACAGAAGTACAGCGCTCTCTGCGCGTGAAAACGTATGTTGCGAGAAAAACCTACAGCGAAGGGTTCGGGAGAGCATGGTAGTAACAGAATTAGAGTAATAACAAGAACGAAGCGATGTTTGAACGTGTTAGTTACTGACGTGCAAATTGTGCAAAACCACAGTATGTTACAGTCAGCAAGTTGGCATTTATGTCGACTACACCGATAATGTACTACAACATAGTCGAGATGATAACTCAGGCCGATGGACTTTTACCATCTCCTTCCTGAGACACCCAATCGAGCCAAGATCCCTCGTAATTGATGACACTATGCGTGAGTTGACTAGTGTGCAAGATATATATACGGGAAGACGGGAATACCCACTTCTCGTAACCATTTCTTTTGGCGATATCACACGCAGAGGCACTTCTCTTGCCACTTCTGCAATAAAAGACGACTTCCTGGGCCTTCCCTGGCTTGTCAAAGCCATGCTGGCTACGGAAAGCTTGAGTGTTCAAGTTCAAGGAACTGGCAAGCATTGAAAGGGGGAGGTTCACGGATGAGGGAATAGACCCCTGCATCACTTCGTCGGGCTCCCGGACATCAATCAAGTAAGCATTCTGGACGGGAGTGAGAAGTCGCAAACGGGAGAAAGTGTGACCGCACATTGCTAGGACTGAGAGTTTTTGGCTTCAGCTGTTCGTAGGTGAGAATGGGGCCTTTCCAATTCTCTTGCAGCTTGTCATTGAGTTTGCGAGCAGCCTTGAGACCCTGTTCGTCGTTAGCTTTGGAAGACTGATGGCGAGCAAGGAGCTGCAAGGGCGGCGCCGCAAAACTGCGCGCAGGGAGTCGAATGGACGAGCGCGAAGCATTGATCAACGCTGCTCGGAGCATCTTGGGATTGAGTAAGATTCAGAGATCACGTGATAGTTATAGCTTTCTGAGTTCGGCATTTTGCGATTGGATGAGCAGAAATGCCGCATTGATTTCATCCTTCTTCTCCTCGATCCCCCAACTCACTCGCTGCACAACAACCTCCATCGCTCATACGGCGCTCTCTCGATGTTATGGGTGTGCTCCTTTTCCTCAGCGACACGACGTAACACAAGTGGGAGTGTAGTTCTTGAAACACTTGTGTTGCGTCGTGCCGTCACCCTCACTGCGTCCCAAACAAGCACAAGGCTGTCTCTCTGGGGTGTCCTTTCGTTGTTCACCTTGCCACTGTCTCAGTCGCGTCACTTGACCACTCAAGCGCCGCCCGCCATCATTCCAGTCGATAGCCGCATTCTCGTCATTTCGCCTGTTTCGCACCTCATTCATTTTCAACCTAACCTTAATCTGTCGAGACCTGACTTCATCAGTGGTAACGGGGACAGATTCGTCATACCCAGGACCGTCTGGACGTTTGGACCGTTGGGTGGTCACGTGACTCCCTCTGAAATCGAAAAAACTGAGGTGCTATGTTGTGTGCCGCGGCTGTGCTCAGCCCCTGGGTGCAATTTTCTGGATTCGACATCGGCTCGCCTACCGGCGCGCGACCCCTGGGTATAAGGTCGAAATTTTGCACGCGCTACATTGTGCGCCACAACAGTGCTCAGCCCCTGGGTAAAAATTTTCGGGATCCGACAGCCACCCTGGGTAACTTCTCGGCTTGCAAACCCCCTGGGTATGGCCTATTTTTCTGGTAACGGAACTAGAGCCCCGCCGCGGATATTGCTGCACTTACTGGGCATTTCAATCATGGACTAGTTTGTATTGGTTCGCCCCTTTCCCCGAGTGCTCTGATAAGGGGTGGAGACATGTCCACCTTGGTGAGTGGGATCACAAGCTGTGGGTGTGGGTTGCATATGGTGTCGGAGTAACCTCGCTGAAGCGGTCACGTCCTAAAACAGTTTCCGAACGTGCGACAATCATGCATTTCCAATTATTTTCCTTTGACTTATAAGGTCAAATCGTGGTGGCCACGGCATTGTCCCACTTCCTCACTAGCGACGGTCGCTGTTCCTCTCTTCAACTTGAGCCAATCCTGTCTAGGCAAAGAAATGAACGGCTCCATGAACAACTCGACTGCCATGAATAATCCGACTGCCATGACCAATTCGACTGGTAGCATGTCCATGGCCATGATGACGCCATGGTTGCATTTTGGAAATACAGATTATCTTATTTTCAAAGCTTGGCACCCTTCATCCAATGGTGCGATCGCCGGCGCTTGCATAGGGTTGTTTCTGTTTTGTATTTTGGAACGTTGCCTTGCCGCCTATCGACGCGCTCAAGAGTTACGCTGGAGGGCTAAGTTCGCAGATCATTGATTTTTCGCATTCTCAATTTCTGATTATAATGACTAGAGTAATCCTAATGTCAAGGAGTGCGCATTATAGCGCTAACGAGGAAGGTAGCAGCAAAGCTTCTAGAGATCAAGCTGGAGATGGACCCATTCCCGCACACGGGGAGCTCATTCCTCCATTCACTCCCTCTCACGATATCCCGCGTGGAGTGATTCAGGCCATCCAGTCGACTTTTTCGTACGCCCTCATGTTGGCTATCATGTAAGTGGTCGATTTCCAAACATGTTCGAAAATTCAAAGCAAGAACGTACAGGACTTTCAATGGTGGATATATTATTTCTATCATCCTAGGCCTTGGCGTTGGAGAGGTTTTGTTTGGACGCATTGGCCGCAACGGGGAAGTTTGACGCCTTGGGAGAAGTTGCAAAATCTTCAACGTGTTGCCTCTGGTGATAGGGATGGTTATGTCTACTACCATGTAATCCAAGTACCGGTATGTACTGAGGACGTTTCGGATCAAAGATACCTGTCTGCAGATGAAATTCTGTCCCCGCAGATGTCAATGGCTCGAACTAAAAATTATATTTACACAAGGCTAATTCGTCGGACCTCGTCGCGGGCGTCAGCGCCAGCGTGCCACCCTCTTTCCGTGCTATGGCGTCATTGTCCCTAGCGAGATTTCAGTAGCAGAGGGCCCAGCTCCCTCTTCAGACCTGTCCTGTTGCCTCGCTAGGTGAACTTTTCCATTGCAGTCCTTGGTCCCCTTATTTAACTTGTCTTTGTGGTCTCGCAAGGGGCTGTATTTTTAATTGTCCAATCCCATGGGGCCACGCCATCACGCCCCATTTCTGCTAGCTAACCCCCGTGTTCACGCGATATGCATTAGTCTTGTATCACACAGCGTGGTGATGGCGATGAGGCCTGAGGAGCAAACCAAACAAGACCAATGATTCTCGCTGCCAGACGAAAAACCTTTTTTTTTTTTCGCGTACAAGCCTGATTAAGTTACTTAGTAATAGATCATTAGTTCACGGGTAGCAACGACGGGCCTGTAAAAAGATCGTCACCATATTTTTTCCAGTGGGGCTGCTAGCCATCGCCGTCGGCGATAGAGCGGGCGTACTGACCATCTGCAGACCTCAAAAATAACATACTCATCTACGACAGTTTTGCAAGCCTCCCGTTGGCCAGAATGCTCGTAAGCGACTCTGAAAAGGAAAAGCGACGCTTAGCCAGCTCATTCAGCATTGATTCAGCGCTTATGAGTTGCCGATGACAGTGACATTAGCACAGCCAGAGGTCGCATCAGTTGGAACTGTCGCATTAGTAGACAGCGTCAAGTCTGCACACTAGCAGTTCTTTTACTCTCCAGACTATGTCACGAATCAGAATGAAAAACTAACCTGATACAGGATGCCGTCGCTCCCGTCGAAGATCACCTGAATGGTAACATTTGCTCCATCTTGGATGCCAAAGACACCAGACGCCGCAATGCTGATTGGGAAGCAGAACTTCCCTTCTCCACTTGTCTGGAAATATGGGACGACCATCTGATACCCCGACGAAGAGTTGAAACCAGCGAACGATCTTGGATCTTGGATCGTGGAGATAACAATTCCTGCTAGGTGGCAGGAAAGGCTACGTTGACCCGTCTCGTTATCATTTAAAAGATGGATAAAAAACCTACCAGTCCATGTCAAGTGTCCGCTGTTTAACAGGGTCGATCACTCCATCACTGATGGGCAACTCGAATACAGTACGATTTGAAACCGCGCTCGTGTACCTGTCCACAAATCATCGTGGTTCAGGTGATTTCTGTTCAGCATTAGCATACTACCGCAGAACGTTGGCTCCGAGTCCTGGACCAATGGTCCTCTCGGCAGGGGATATTGAAGCTGGAAGTGTGCATTTGCGGCAGCAGCAAAAGCAGTGGCGACAACGAGGGAATCAAAGTGCGTTCTGTGAAATAACTCTCTAGGAAGAAGTTCCCCCCTTGAGGACCATTGGAACTCGCAACGAAATTTTCTAGTAGAAATCTATTTAATGCGAGCATAGCACGAGTGTTATGATCTCCAGAATCACTGGCAGCCATAGTCTTGTTGAAAGTGACACTGAGCCCCTGTTTGATATTGACAAAGCGGTACCCCGGAACGAGACGGAATGATCGTACGTGTTGTCGAATTCGCGTAGACGGTCGCCTTCCTGTGAGACCTAATGGTTGTGCCTAGCACCCTTTTGGAGTTGCACACGATAAAATTGGAATGTTTGTCATGGTCGTGCCTTGTCTTGAACCAAAACCCTCGCCACCTGGTATATTTGTTTCATTCGCCTATACACGATCCACGTTCGCGAGCTGGTTCAGTGACTGTTCTGTTCTTGGTGCAAGCAAGGTTTACACCGACAGAAATACCGCCCAGTGTTGCTGGATTGCATTGTAGGTATGAAACATGTTGCAGATTCTAACGAGTGGTTCAAAGTCCTACATCCCAGTACCCTATGAAATGAATTGTTAGGCCTCAAGGCTCAGATAGAACAAATCGCATGGAGTGAGATCATTTGGTGGACAGGACCTTGCCGTTTCACCTGCAGCTGACTCAAACCGAACAACTCGACAACGAGAATGCGCAGAAAGGCAATGAAATGGACCTGATATTTCATATTTGCGCAGACGAGCACCTGTGCCACAACGGATACCAATTTAGATGATACCGTAATAAATGAAACAACCCGCGGAGAGCATCCATCCCTGCGTTTTCCTCGTGCATTCTTATTATCGGCGATGCAGATAACAAACCAAGCGACCAGAGCACTCCGTTCGGCTACGCACTGAACAGTTTTCGCGTCCGCAAGGACTTGAGGGAGGTGCATACGAGTCATAGGGTCTAGCTGCGCGGTAAAGAGATGAAGAGCAGGGCCATCGGAATGCCCTGAGTGGCTCAGACTGCCATCATATCAGACCACGGAGATTCGGATGGAGTGAACCCACCAAGCCTAATTTGAAAAACATTTCCCACGCTCACGCTTAGTTCTCTGACGCACTTTCTCTGCAGGTCCTCGGAATCATTGATCAAGAGTGATGCCATCGAGTGTAGACAGTGAAAAAAGTATGCAATGACTGCATATTTTGTCCCTGGCCGATGTGACAGGTGGATGAGTGTGCTTCCTAAGGCTCCTTGATATTGATGCCCGCACTGATCCTCATTTGCAGGGCAAGCCTGAGGATGCTGAGGCGCGGAATTCGTGTTACTCATCAATTTCATACGACGTACCCGTACGTTCCGATCGAGTCCACGGGACTCCGCCGAGGCCACCCTCAAGACACGGATTACTGCAAATCTGAGGCCGTTGCTCAGGTTGCTTATCTTCGGCACGCGGATGACGTTACAGACCCAATGAGTTATGGTATGTCTCACCTCGGTCTCACCTTGCAAAATATGCCAGTCATAGGACTCCGAGACAATCGCCGAAATGCGCAAGCCTTTCGTGGCCGCTTGTGAACATTATACAATTTGGGTGTACGGCGCAGGCTCAACGAGTAATTCGTCATGCCTTGGTAACAGCCGAAGAATAAGTGGCAGTGCAAAATTGATTTTGGGGCTTAAAGGGGTGCGTCGTACTGAACAGCATGCAGTTTGTGTACGTATGCCCGATCAGCTACGGCACCGCAGCACCGCGCACTCCCTCTCACGGACCCGCCCCAAGGCTTGTGTCGGTGCCATGAGGTGGTTTCGTCGGAAGCACGATCAACCTTGGGAGGTTGTAGGATGCGAGATTGTAGACCCCGTGCTCATGTTTGATGAAACAGGTGGTAGTCATCCTCCGATCTCGAGGAACACCCTCTAATTACCTCTTTTTTTTTTCCCAGAAATTGATATCGTGCGCATTGGACCATATGACACGTGCAGAAAATACATCTTTGACTTCAAGAAGCACGTCCCCGACGGGGATCAATGTGTCAATGCGTTGTTATTTTCGCAGCAGCAACTATTACAGGAGGTTGCCAGGACACATTACAATGTATTGCTCCTAGAGGGGTGAGCATTCCAATCTCCCGGTCTTTCGCAACGGACTGATGACAGCCGGATTCACAGCTGGACGTTAACTCGCTTACGACAGGGAAAGCAACATCGATTAGAAGTAGACTATATCGGACGGGCAGGATACGTATCCGGGAAACCTCCTGCCTCGCGGCGACCTCCTTTCATAGCCGTCCTTCAAGGACAGCGTCTGTTTTCGTAACTTATTGATCGTGTGTATCTTTCCAGCCGCCTCTCCTGTATTCGTATCTCATCCTCGTGTGCTCATTACTTCATCCCAAACACATAAATTTGTATTCATTCAGTGCATCAGGTCCGTTAGGAACGATCTGACTGCGAGACCATATTGAATAGGTGACGATCACGCATTTCAATGATGGGAGGAGTGACAGACGGTGATATTACCTCAAGACCTTCGCTTTAATTTTGGACATGCCTCGTGCCAGTCTTCTTTAGCAAATTGGACCGATCAAGTCACTTTAGAGAGAGTCGCGGAGGCGGGAGAGCAAGAAGACCGGACGCGAGTTATGCCACATCCGGCAGGCTCGTATATAATGTAAGGTCGTAAGATTCCTGGTTCCTCAGTCCACCTCCTTTGTTGATGCACTTGAAGCTCCTTGCTAGCCCACTCGACATGGTCAACTGCTGTACCCTCTTCTTCTCCCGCCTCTTCGGCAAGCGGGTTGAGCACACTCTCCAGAACATCGAGGTTGCCACCCAAGGCAGTGACAAGGACAGCGTCAAGAGCTGTTCGGGTCCGGCGTGCACACATGACACGCTGACCAAAACGAAACCTATGAAGGTTGGACCCCGTGTCGCGCACACTGAGCAGTTCGTTTGCAAAGGAGGCGTCGACGCCGGAAGACTGGTTGATATCTCTCGCAAAGGGCTGTATTCAATAGCAAAGACGATGGGCGGTAATGTGCTATTGGAGGAGCAGTGAGTCTTTCCCCACTTGATCGCATCAGAATGATCAATGTGCTTCGTTCCGACGCAGATGGGATTGTATCATTCGTCATCCTAAACTCCAAAAACGGGGTGAATTCAAAGTTGTCGTGAGCACACTTCATCGCTATGTGAATTACTTGATGGTATCAAACGTGCATCCAGGTTCATTACTCTGCGACTGTGGCACGGTCAGCTTGGCCAGATGCACAGAGACCCGTCCAGATTGAGGCCGCCAAAGGCATCAAGGGATTAATGACCGTTTTGGGTCGGCATGCAGAAGTTTGCTGATCTGCTTTTCCCACTTTTTGCCTTTTTTCTTTCTTTCGGTTTTTAGGGGGCTCAAGGGGTTTCAATCATTGGGCATGTGTATCGTTATGACATCCGGGGACTCGGCTCGACTTGTACAACAATCACCACTACTTACAAGTTATATCTCAAAACGCAAAACATAATGTCGAGCAGCGAGTAATGTTGTACCACCACTTACGCTAGTGTACAAGTACCAGATAGATCACAATGACGACAGTAAATTTTGATAATTCCAATAATTCTATGTTGACTTGTGGATGCGACTCTCCGGTCTGCTGGCATAACCGGTCCATGACTGCAGGGCAGCGTCATTAATTACCGACTGGGTCATTCCTGATCGATACATACCTCATCATAGAGCGCGACGTTTGGTGAACCTAAGAGTTTCAGACCCAGCCATAAGACTCCGGCTGTCATGCCACTCCCACAGGAGGTGGTAATCGGTCGCTTCCCCATCAGCACCAACTGTGCCCGGTCAGCTCCAATGGCGTTCACAAGGCTTTGCCGTAACTCAGGTTCAGATAGGAAAGTGGTGTACTGAAGAGAGGAGCCGGGCACTGTATGCGTTTTGAGGAATGCAGTGAACGGAAGGGAGAACGAATGGGGCACGTGCCCCGAAGATAAACCAGGGCGCGGCTCTGGGTCAGTCCCAAGAAAACTGCACATTATCGTGGATGAGAACGCAGTGTAACGTGCGGAATGGATTGAAAAGGACACACCGGCCAAGGGAACGTGCGTCGACAAACAGTTCCGCAGTGGGATCCGACGCTGGGTCCAAGAGCGAGTTGGTTACCACCTGTTCGTAGGCTGTCATCGGTTCTCAGAATGAATGCGATTGGGCGATAGCGCAAATGAAGTCTCACAGCGGACAGCTGCTCCGTCATAGACAGGGGTGGGGTAGGTGGACCTCTTCTCTTCTGTCAGTGGGACACTGACAGTTTCAAAACCCTCTGCCTCCCAACGTGGTAGACCACCATCAAGGATGCTGGACTTTTGATGGCCGAACGCCCTGAACATGAAGAGTGCACGAGGCGAGGAGAAGACTCCGTGTGTATCGTATCTAAGTGATCAACGTCTCTTTTGGGCCATTCTTGGCTGGAGAGGAGCTTACATTACTACATGAGAGTTGGAGTGGATACCAAGTTTTTCTATCCTCGGAATTGTTCAATGCTGAGACAGGCTGGGTGGCACGAAAAAAAAAACAGACCGCAGGCATCGGCAAACAACCGCTCAGAAGGCATCATGTGTTTCAGGCCGAGCTTATGAGGGCTCGCGACTTCGTCGAGGTCTAAAAACCGTGCACCAGGGATGCGCTTCGCCTGGAACTCCAGGAGTGGTCTCCGTGGGGAGTTGGGCATGAACCAAGTGGCATCGAGGACCGACACGTTGCCTGCAGCAATGGCGTCGCGCAAGTTGGCTGGCGACAGCAGATAAGGGGCCGTCGCCATTGTGGACATGAACTTGGGTGGAGATCCAACCGTAACGGTCCTCCCGAGACGGAACATGATGGGATGTTTATTTATTTATTTTTCACAACACAGATAGGCTAGGTCCCGATTAGGTTGACCTCTTTGCATGAACGACGATGCCGTCTGATCAGAGTACCTGGCTGATCGCCATCCCAAACGACGGGGATGCAGAGGGTCTGTTCCCAGAAATTACCTCCAAACTTACTCAGGCATCCAGGTCGTCGCAGGCAACCGTTACCGAGTTTGCCATTCCTGCGTTCAAGGTGGGATCTCCCTTTGCTGTTCTTCGTGCAATGCTCATTCAGCGCCGCACTCGCAGACAGGCACCCTAGATTCCCTCATCACCCTCTCCGAGGAACTTCCAAAGCAGGACGCGTTCTTCACTTCTATCGTCGCCAAGACGGTTGACACTCTGCGTAACCTCCTGAATAATGACCCCGCAAAGCTTGCACAGCACATCTTGGTAAATGAACGAAGCGTCGATGACTACATTTTCAAGGGCTGGCGATGGAATGAAGGCAGATACGGCGTGCAAAGAAGCCTGCGAGAGACTGTTGACGTGCTTAACAGGGTAATATCACCCACGTCCACCCCACCCCACCCCACCCCACCTCATTCATACCAATCGCCGCATGCTAATCACGCGTTCAGGACATGGCATCCATTGACAACATGATGAAGTCTAAATTGAACAACTACAACCTTGTCAAAGGGTCCCTCGTGCAGATGCAACGAAAGAAGACGTGCGTCCACACCTCACGTTGTTCCCTAGCCCCGTTGTCAACGTCTCGTACTTAGGGGAAATCTCTCCGTGCGGTCTCTTGTCGATGTCGTGTCGAAAGAAGACATGATACAGGATTCAGAGTACATGCAAACGTGTCTTGTGGCAGTACCAAAGTAAGGCATTGTGATCAAATCCCATCTCATCCTTTCCGCTTGCACATCACTCACCTTCTCGGATCTTGAAGAACTCTAACAAAGGAGTGGAATACGAAATATGAACGTCTGACGAACATGATAGTCCCGCGTTCGTCATCGTGAGTCGCCGCGTTGTCACGATGTAAACACGTTTCTGATCGTCATGTGCTGCAAACAGCACTATCGCTTCTGACGATGAATATACCCTCTTTGGCGTCGTGATATTTAAGAGGGTACATGATGAGTTTGTGCAGAAATGCAGAGAAAACAAGTGCGTTGACGCGAGCGAACGAATATGGAAATCTATCAAACTGAACACTGAAGCGTCGCAGGTTCATCGTGCGTGACTTTGTGTACTCGGAAGAGCAAATCGACAAACAACGAGAGGACCTCGAGATGGCAGATACCACGGAGAAGGAACTTTGGGTGAGGAACAACGCAAGACGCGCCTCCCTGGCACGCACTGACTTGTCGCTTCTCTAGACGGAATTGTTAAGGTTGTCCAGGACGAACTTCTCAGAGTCCTTCCAGCTCCTGGTACATCTTAAGATATTGCGCCTGTTTGTAGAGAGCGTCCTCCGGTATGGTCTACCTGCGAACTACGTTGGGTTTGCTATCAAGGTTCGAAACGTTCTTTTCACTTCGAAGCTGTGTTGATCGGCCAGCACCGCAGCCTGATCCAAAGTCGACCAAGAAAACTCTGTCAGTCTTGACCAGCCAGTTTGCATACCTCGCTCCACGTTCCGGCCGATCGCAGAAACAGAAAGGTGGTGGAACGGACGAGTTCATAGGAGAGTATCAAACACTGTTGGAGCAGGAATTATTTGATTTCGTGTTGTACGAGGTACCATGGATCGTTTTTTGATACTGTTTTGCATGTATCACCTACCTCGGTCCAACTAGCTGGTTGACCAAGTTTGATACTATGATATGAGTAGCTTTTATTAGCGGAAGGATAACAATATGGCCAACCCACTATTGTAGAAACTATCTGCCGATGTAATGTACAAAAAGCAGCAAGGAAACAGAACCACAGGAGATAGAGCAAAGTATGAAAGACACGGCGGAACATGTGACAATCCGGACACAGGAAAACAAAGATACTGGATAGAAGCTGTCGGATCCAACGGTGGCCTTGACAAAACTAGGTACATCAGCTTGTAGGACGTGCGGGCATCGCGGAGCAAGATAATTTATGGTGGTGATGGCAGAACCAACGCGGCGCGTCTGTCCGTCAAGTATGTGATGACGAAAGTGGGTGAGTGAAACTATTTCAACCTTGAAAAAAAGCGAAGTGATGTATAGGGAAATGATGCCGTTGTGTGGTGGAGATGATGTGAGTGAGATAGCGAGAGACAGAGTAATGGATGCGATGGGATGGGGTACCAGCCGAAGATACAGCTCTCCTGATACATGTTCCCAGATAAATAGAAATCCTGGATGGATACGAGTCCCGTGACAAGTGAGAGAGACAGAGAAGCATAACAGTTGGTTTCAGAAGGATTAGCGACACCTTCCACTTTCCTTCTGAAATGGGGTAAGACCATGTTCTCGACAGGGTAGTTCACCATATCAGTGCCTTTTTTCTTTTCTTTTTTGCCTTCTTCCACATCTGTTCTCCTTTTCTCGTGTTGTATTTCGGAAGAGCTGGGGGTAAAGGATGTCGAAAGGCGCGTACGAACGGGGGCAACCCTCAGAGCCCAAGGTTCGACATCACCCGTGACATCTCGTCCGCAACATCCTCATCCATCACCCTCGCGCTTCTCTGGGCCGAAGACCCAGTCACGGCCGATGACCTGGGACCATATACACTAGGGAACGAGGGTGCAGTGGCGCTCGTCGGGCTCGAATTTCCCCCAGTGCCTCCCCCGGTAGATGTTGTGGGTGATTCTGGGGGCTGAAGTCGCGAGGAGCCCTCGGTGATTCGCGAGAGGGAATACGTGAGATCAAGGGACTGTGCGCGATTTTGAAGAGATCGAGGTTTGGAGATCTGTTCCTTGATTTTGGACTCGAGAAGGGAATCTGAGCCCCGTTTCAGGGCATCCTCGGTATTGCGAGTTCGGGATGCAATTCCCGAGCCCTAAGGGATTGATCTAGTGAGGTAATGAACTAGAATCGCAACAAAGCAAAAACCCACGATCGGCGGTAATGGTGTCCAATAATCATGCCCCGTCCCAGGAGGTCCATATGCTGATTGGGAATCCTCATGGTCCTCAAGATCGTAGATGTATGCAGGAGCATTGAATAGAGCCTTTACATCTGGAGATGAATTTGCCAACCTCAGTCGTCGATCACCGAGGAGCTCCGACGACCGCGTCAACTCGACCGACTCTGTTGAAATTGATCAATGAGTCGCCGGTTCGTATAGAGATGGTTGTACATGCGAACAACCAGCGGATGAAGAAACGGTAGGGGAATAACTCACCATGCCTTCTTGCAGTCGACAGTACCTTGCTATCGAAGTGTGGGAATGCCTCGGCGAATGAGTCGCCCCTCTTGTGTGTGTGTGCCGTCGGTGAAGGGTACACCCGTACATTATGATTTAGCAGGAATTGCTCGAGCATCTCCCTTGCAGCGAGTAGGAAGTCGCTGTTTGACCTCTGACACGCAAACTTGAAACTATACTCGCCCTGCGATTGCATCTGCGCCATCTGCGGCGAAGACGTAGACGGATGGTCTAATGAGGTGCTGGAACCATTCGTAGAGTGAATGGGGGCGGGGGGTTTGAGATTCGGTGTGATTGTTACTTGGAATTCGCGTTTGACACGTTCGACAAATGCGACAAACTCCGGGGAAGCGCAGACCACAGGTAGATCAAGACTAGGTGGGACTGCCATGTCTGCCTCGAATGGTACATGTTCCTGTTGATTGTGAGACAAAGTAGGGCATGCGAAGTATATAAAACTAACCAATAGCATAGCAGCAGCAATCTGCACTTGACTCTCGGGACCGAAAATTGTTACAACGTCCGAGGCCGTTTCTTTATCCGGGAACCGCACGCGCGAATTGCTCTTCCCTTCAATATCGTGTATAAAGATAGATTTTTCACCAAGCAATGTACGGTGGTATCGGCGGGGGATCGATAGGGTCTCGTTGACATAATCCTTGTCCTAGAGTTGAGTAAATAAACTGTTGCACCGAGTCCTGCGGTAGCTCAACACACCTTCGGGTTTACAATCTCCATAACCGATTGCTTCAGATTATCCAGATTGATGGCATTCTTGGACGGCGTCCTCGCCACGACGTTATCCTCATTGTCGTTATACCCGCCCAATGCAGCAAATTCTTCTGCATTCGAAAATTTGACGTAAACTCCATACTTCTTCATGATCCTCTGTATGTTCCTTCCTCCGATGCCAATAATACGTTTATGGTATGCCTCTGGGACATGGAAGGATATCTCGGCAGGAAGCTCCTCTTGAAGAAGCGTTAGACCAGTCAATATTGAGGCGTCGGAGCCGGAAAGATCGATAAGGAAGTTGTGGTCGTTGAACGTCTCGAACTTTATTTTGACGGATGCTGATTGCATGATCTTATTGATCTTTCCGTTCTTCTTTCCCGAGATGAACTCCCGGTGTTCGTTGGCGAGTTCAACCTGGAAGCGAATTTCGTGGTGGAATGACTGTTGTTTTGTGCGGCATGAGAAATCGCGAAAATATAGGGAAACAAACAAAACATACTTTCACGAGATCCAAGTCCAGGATCATGTTGACGGCCGCTCGGACTTCATACTCCAAACCATGCATTTCGAAACACATGCTCTTGAACACGACCTCTGCACCTGTGGTAAGCGAGATTTGCTTCAAGAGTGTCGTCACCTGCGAGCTATTGAGTGTCGGAGGGGGAAGGAGTACGTTGAATTGGATTGGGAGAAGCCAGAAAGATGCAACATAATATTGACACGCCTTGTTGTACAAGATCAGAGAGTAGCACGACAGGATAGAGAGCAGAATACACACAAGCTGCATTATCCCTCTGATTGTCCTCTGAACATTGACGCGGTGATCGCCGTAAACGGTAATCAAGCTCGTCGAACTACCAATGGGCGGGAACTGGATAAAAGTCGCGTTGTCGGACATGATAGACTTGAGGTCCTCTGAGCGATCAAGGACCATCCAATCGAGCTTGCGGGGAACGATGACGGTATCACGAGAGATGACACTCTTACTCTATGCACGACAGGATTAGGGGGGCTCACAACACGTACAAAACGAACAAACCTTGTTTGCAGAAAGCTGAAACAACATGTCTCTGGCTCTCTGAACGCCAAAAAACTCGCCAGTGATCCATATGACGTTCGGATTGTGAGCCTGTTGATGTTGACTCCCTTGAGTCTGACCGGGAGGGGGATTACCATTGGTGCTGGCCGGGGGCGAGACAAGATCGGGACCAACGAGACTCTGGAGAGGGGAAGGATAATAGATATTGGTGGCGGTATCCTCTTGGATGGACTGAAGGACATGACGTTTACGACCGGCGATGATGGCATGTAGCTTTTGGTCGATTTCGCAAGGTTCTGCATGCAAACCGCTCTATGAATAGAGTGAGGAACGGACGAAGAGGAGAAAACAGGGTGACGAACGAGTTCATCCAACATGACCAAGAGCCTGACCCTTGCGAGCTCTGTCGCGTCGCCTTGACCGGTAACGACGAGCTCACAGACACGCTCGGTTTCGAGACCTGTCCAACCTGCGCTGGTTGAGATACCATCGGGGGGCGTTCGGCTTGAGAGGGAAAGAGGGGAGTTTACAACAGCGATGTGGGCATAGGTGAGAGAAGCGATTTCGTCGAGTTTGCGGCGCACGTCGGGTTTTAGAGTGGGTTTTGAGGAGGGAGAGTCGAGGATGTCGGAACGGGGCACTTTGATGGCGGTGCGGTGCTGAGAGGGGGGGTGAGCAAGAGGGGTTGGGAGAGGTGGCAAGCGAGGGGACTGACCTGGACAGGGCTGTCTTTGAGAAGCATACCACGGGCGAGCATGACCTGTTGGTATGCGCCAGAAATGTAAAAATTCCAACTGCGACCGCCATCTGAGAGGAGGTAGGAGAGTTGTACGTTGTGGAGGGATCTTGCGAGGATGGCAAGCTTCTCGACGGTCTCGGAGTCTGCCTGGTTCAGCGGGGAAGGCTGAGCTGCGGGGAGAGGGAGAGCGGAAGGAAAGTTTTCAGGGAGGTGTTGGATGTGAGGGGGGAGACGGTGGTCATGGGCGTCGAGGGAGGAGGACGGAGAATGGAGATGTCGGGATCTGCGTGGGTGGGTGAAAGATATGGAGTAGATGTCCATCGCTGCTTGGGAGGGTGGAGGAAGAGAGCAAGTGCGGGTGGCGGGATGGCGTTGGATTAGGAGGAAATCAAGTGTTCGCTCCTTCGCCCTCGCTGCGGACCAAACGACACGATGCGAGTCTGAAGCGGGTCTGGCGCAGATGTCGGTTGTCAACGGTGTGTGAATGACGCGGTCTACTCGATGCTCGTCGTGCTCGTCGTGCTCGTCGTCGTCGTCGTGGTCGACGTGCAGCGACTTTCTTTTTTCTTTCACTATTACTTAATAATCATAAATAAATACATGTATTATAATATATATTATTAATCATAGGGAGAGACCATGTCGAGTCAGTCGGTCGAGTGGTCCGTTCTCGAGGTCCGTGCGCGTTCGCGTTCCCGTCGTCGATCCTGACACGCCCCGCAGTCGATCCACCCGACGATCTGCATCTCCAACGAGAATGCGATCGTCACGCTTCTCGTCCCTGTCGAGCTCGGCCTCGACACACCCGTGCGTGTCTTCCCCGTCCCACATGACACCTATCTCTCCTCCTCTTCCTTCTCCGTCCCTGCCGACGTCCCCTCCCTCTCTGCCACCCTCTCCATACTACCCCCCCTCCATCTCCGCATCGCCCTCCCTCCCACATACCCCGCCCTTGCTCCCCCTATCATACAATCCCTCCAGTCCACCTCCACCTGGTTGCCCCCATCCACACTCGCCCTCATCAAGGAACACATGACCGCAATGTGGTCTCCCGCAGACGACTCGGGCATTCTCTATACGTGGGTCGAGTGGATACGCACTGGCGACTTCTTGGCGGACATCGGATGGCGCGCCAACGACATGCACTCCATCCAGTTCGTCCTTGCTTCCCCTTCCGGACCTTGTCTCTTTTGTTCATTTCCCACTTTAGAATACCCCACCCGTCCCCACAGCTCCTCCTCACCCCCCTCCTCGCCTTTGCCTCTTCATCCAAATCTGACGAGTTTGCACATGCCTCTTATCTATGCGCGATATGTTTATCACAGCGCAAGGGCGTTCACTGTCTCGCGCTCTCATGCGGTCACGTTTTCTGTAGATCATGTCTGGTTGACATGTGGGGATTACATATCAAGGAGGGTCAGGTCTCTCATGTCGGTTGTCCCGAACCCAATTGTGGGGAACCCGATGCTGATGGTCTCCGTGAAGCGACAGAGGACGAAGTCAGAGCTGTTCTCTCAGAGAGCGAACTCAACAGATGGAAATGGCTCCGCAGGAAACGTGATCTCGAGCGTGATCCAACAATGATACACTGTCCAATGGAGTATTGTCAGGAGCCTGTCCCCAAACCCAAGTCTGATATACCCGACTCTGACCAAGATGAGTTCAGCTGGGGGCGTCTCCGCACCTGCCCTGCATGCGATTATGCTTTTTGTGCTTTATGCAGGCGCACTTGGTAACTCGTCACGCATCGTCCCCCGTGTTTTTATTCACCGTCACTGTTACCAGGCACGGACCTCACACTACATGCCCACTTCCCCTCACTTCCAAATTGGTCCTCGACTACCTCTCAGCTCCCTCCGATTCATCCAGTCGCCATGCTATAGAACGTCGTTACGGTCGTAACAATGTTCTCAGGCTAGTGAGGCAATACGAGGAAGAGCAAGAAAACAAGAAATGGATGGATTCAAGTACGACGACCTGCCCCGGTTGTGAAGTAAAAGTGGAGAAATCGATGGGTTGTAATCACGTGCGTCACACTCTACTCACATGCCTCTTAACCATCGTGCATTGCACCAAAAACGTGTCCCTGACCGGCATACGACCACTCACCTCACAGATGACCTGTGCGAAATGTAAGACTCACTTTTGCTACCGCTGTGGTGCGAAGATACCCGCAGCAGATCCATACAAGCATTTCTCCACACCGCGTACGCCCTGTTTCTCGAAACTATTCGACTTTGTCCACGAAGAAAATGAGTGGCAGCCGGTAGAAGGGTTCGCGGTCATTTGATCTAGAGCAACTGAGAATTGTTCACACACTTGTCGAGAGGATATGCTCTGGGATCTGAGGCCTGAGGTCTGATGATGTGATTTCTTTCCGTCCTCAGTCAAATGTAAAGGCACGGTGATGTAGTTTTCGGGGTTCGTCTGCTGTACAGCAGAGAGAAGAATCCGGTCGAGTATGCGCATGAAACTTGTCATCTTATCGTAGGCAGCTTCTTAGGTAGGATCCAAGGAAGACAGTCGTTCCTACGAGCTATTTTGTCGACGCAAGCAACATTTAACATGGCAACCAACAGCCCACACTCTGTCCATGCCCTCGTGCGCCTCCTCAAATCGTCCACCGACCCACCCTCCACTCCTGGACCTTCTAAAATAGAGATAGCCTGTCTTGCCTGGTCAGACCCATCTTTTCGCGCAGCGAATAAGGGTGAAGTCGTCGGGGAATGGATACTCACTCTACTTGCACAAGCAAAGAAAACGAGGCGAGAAAAGGATGCAAACTCCACCTTTGACCCCATCGCAGATTCTAGGTATTGGACTTTGCTTTCCGCCGTGCTTACTACCCCACCCCCGACAGCCGCACGGCCCATGAAGACATGGCTCCTTTGCCTGTTGAATCGATTCCAAGTCGACGCAATCGTCATCGAGTTGCTTGCTCTTCGATCCTTGCAAGTGCTTGCCCCAGCTCGAGCCGCGCTTGCCGTCCTTTGGCCCTTGGCGGAGAAGAAGATCGGTGTTGATGCGCTAGCGGAGTGTCTCAGCGCTGTTTTCGACGCGTGTACCCACTGGAAGTACGTGGATGATAATTTGGGCTGGATCTGTTCAGCCGTTGTCGCCGCGTACAGGAATGCGCTAGCAAATGCGGGGAACAAGAAAAAAGTGAGTATCTCGCTGCTGGTCGTTGGTCAATAGCAGCCAGACGGATCCCAAGACTGAATATCTCTCCCGTGATTGTCCAGCTCTATAATTCCTTTCTTACCGCCCACCTTTCTTCCTGGCTTTGCGTTATCTGCACCACTTCTTCCCATGCTACTCTTTCGTCTACGAAACAGCTCCAAGACAGCATATATGCTGCAGGCATAGACACCCTATTCTCTCTCGATGCGCTCAAACAACCGCTTGATACGTTGTTTGATGCCTTGTCCTCGTCCATTTTTTCGCTCCTTCCCGTTCTCCCGAAACTCTGCACCTCTTTTTTAAGCGCAATACACAGACACAGGTCCGTGCTCTTTGTCTCTGCAACTAGCGCTCCTAGCGGAAAAGAAGAAGTTAGGAAGAGGGGGATGGAGTTCGTCGGAAGATGCTGGGCCCTAGTCCAGAATTCTGCGAACTTTCAAGAGGATTTCGAAGCAGAGAAGTGGAAGTCAGTGATCGGTGTTTTGAAGATTGTAGAAAAAGAGCGGCTCTTCATTGCCCACTCCATTCGTAGCATGCATACTGACATTACAAAGGGCGAATGTGGAGGGGAACTGGCTTTGAGTGAGGCGAGGGACAAAGCCGTTGAGATGTTGGAAACTGTAGATGCTTCTTCCAAAGGTACGTTTGCTGTATGGTCTTTGTTTAAAACGCGACGGACGTGAGCAGACCACCACGCAGGACAAGTAGACCTCTCTATACAGCTCTTGGACGTACTCGTCCAGATTGAATACGACTTCGTGGGATCTGTATTGGAGAGAGTGCTTTCCGCTTTAATCTACGTGAGTCTTTGTATATACCTTTGCGATTCTAAGTTGATTTTACGACCAGGTTTCGTCGCCCCTTGCAACGGCGGCATCCTCGGAATTTCTTACTCATGTGCTCGAATATCACATCAAAACGCGTACAGCACACACGTATTCGTTGGCCCTTCTGGGGGCTGTGGTTTCGAGCTCTGCTTCTCCCACCTCTTCGACATTCACATCTCGGTCCATAACGAACCCCTTCCCCCTCGTGTACCACCTACCTGCCCTTGCGCGCGCCCTTCGCACATCGTTAACACCCACTCAAACTACACCTTTGGCGACTGCTGTACTCCAGGCAGTCGAAGGTGCTTGGAGGACCTTCAAAGACGTGGACGAAGAAGAGGAAAGGTTCGCTAAGAAACGGAAAGTTACTGAGGATAGGGATAAGAATGGTCGCGAGGCAAGCTTGGTGTCGGTTCAGGCTCGAGTGTTTTCCTACACGAGCCGTGTCGCAGGGACAATTCTCTCCAATTTACCCGCTAATTCCTACTCCAAAGATGGGGAATATTCTTTGGAATATTTATGGGCCGATGTTGGCAAGTTGGGGTGGACGGTCATTTGGGACTGTCTGAGGGAGAAGACCGGAAAGGGGCATGACTCAGTGAAAGGTAGAGACGGCAAGAAACGAAAGCATGCGGTTGAAACGAGTCCTCTCTCCACTCTTTATACTCACACTGTGACAGCTGCTACTCTTCAATTTCTGTACGACGTCCGTGCTCGGGTTTCTTTTCCACTTGGGGACTGCGATCGGCTTGGAGAAGGGCATGTAGAGACACTGTTGAATATTGCGCGGGATGAGGCATCAAATCCAGAGTTGGTCCTTGAAATCGTACGTGGTTTACCTGGCATGACTTCTGGCTTTCCTCCGATGTTTCTTACCCAATTCTGTACCAGATTCGGACCCTCCTCTGGCATGTCTGGTATATCCATAACAGCGGATCCCAGGAACACATGCAGACACAGCAAATCTTTACTGTAACACTTGACATCCTCACCACTCGTCCCCTGTCTAGATCAAGGTGGTCTGGTGTATCGGCTGCACTCACTCGCGATAATTTGTGCCTCGCAGTCCTGTATGTGTTGACGGAAAGGTGGATCGATGTTCTCGAGTGAGTTGGTTTCTATGCATGAAAGGTACCTCTCCTCTAACCCCGGTGTTTGATAGCGCGCTGGCCTCAACGGAAACCCTGGAGAGATTCATCTCACTTCTTCTCGCCGCATCTCTTGATCCGTCCGATGAGGGCACTCAAGATAATTCGGATGAGATTTATCTGCAAGAAGACCATCCCGTCATCACCTTACGTGGTATCTTTCTCAGTCTCCTCCGAAATGCACAATTCTGGGAACTACATAATATCCGAAGTCCGTCACTCTGTCAACCGGCTTGATTTTGGTCTAAATTTGATTCACAGCTATATTCCTATCATCTGTATTGACCCTAACTGCACCACTCTTTGTTTATTGTTTTCCCACCGATATGGTCGAGTCGCCTTCGCCTACAGTCGCAATAGCTGACACTCAACTCACCCTCGCATGCAATGTATACAGTCTCCTTCATTATGTACCTCAAGAGTACTTTAGCCGCCCCGTGCGTGCCGAGCTGGTCAAGAGGGCCATGTCTGGAGACGTTCAAATTTGCAGAGTGTTAGAGGACGCAAAAGCCCAAAAAATCAAAACGAGGAATGATAGGGATAGGGGGAAAACTCTTATGGAGGAATCGGATGACAGGGTCCCAGCTAAGGAATTGGAGAAATGGTTTCGTCGACTGACGTTCGTTCGCGTCTTTTTGCAGCGCATGGGACAGTTTCTGGGTACACCAAGTCACTCTGTGAGTTTTGTAGCATTGCTCTGTACCATGCTTATGCAAAATATGTATAAAGACTTCCTTGATCTTCGTCAATCATCTGCTCAGCCCTCCACCGTGCTTAGCTTCCCCATCAAAGGCACTCACAAATGCTACCCTCGATTTGATACAATTACACGTTGTGTACGTTCCGAAGTTCTTTTGCTGTATATGCTGACAATGATTCCTACCTCAGGAGCCTCCTGCGCTCACGGGAACCGGAGGCAGCAGCATCCATCTCCAGTGTCATATCTACGCTTATAACTGCCGGCCCGTTTTCACAGCCGAACTCTCAGGAGACATGGGCACAATTGCTTGTTCAATCAAGTGTTCTCAAGCTCATCGAGCGTACAACAGGTGACGTTGATCCCACTAGGTACGGTCTTGTGATAAATCCGCGTGTTGGTTATCTGATCACAACATAGTCTACCCGACCAGGTTAAAAGCGCGTTGAAGATGCTTCTTGAAGCTCTGGAATCCTCGCTTTCATCACACGCGAGACGACTGGAGGAACGCGAAGCCAGGGAGCTGGAGCAGTTCCTCTCAAGTGAACAAATCAACGCATGGTCTCGCATGTTGTCGTTGAGGCAGTGGCTAGGAATGGACTGTGGGCGCATCGAGGATCGCCTAGTTACATTTCCTGACTCTCTTGTAGCTCAAATTGCCGCAGTTCCGTTCGGGCCGAAGCTGGCAACGACAGCGATTCGTAGTGAAAACACCGTTAGACTGGATTCCGAAACTTGCTCAAGCATTCTCAGGCTGCTGTTTGAGGAGCTCTGGTGTATGCCTGACGCCGTGCATCGCGTTCATCTTGATGTCCTGGTCGGTTTCTATGTAGTCAACAGTGGCGACACTAGTGCGTTATTTGTTTCTTATGCTTCTATTTCGTGTTTCCGACTCAATTTCCAAAAGCCGAACACATCATGGACATTCACTTTGCTCAAGCCTTGAAGCAAATGTCCGTTGAAGACTTTTCTCACTTGTTAGAAGTCCTGGATGAAGGAATCAGGGGAAGTGGGCTCCGAGTGGGTCATCGAGAGTGCTTAATCCATCTTGGTCAAGTCATGCTGCATGACGCACCTCAAGGTAGACTGCTCTCATATGTAAATTTTCATCTTGCCGATCAACGTTGACAGGCACGCTCAAGGTCATACAGCATTTTGCAACTCGATGCTTCAACCTGTTTGTTGATCGAAGGGAGATTTATGGAGGTTCATCACGTCTAAAATTACAATACCTAGAATTTATTGCGAGGCATTGTTCAGATCGAGTGCGTATTCCTCGGTAATTCTGAACTAATCTACTGAAGTCCAATCTCAGCCAGCGGCCATTCGCTCAGTGGATCTCACCAATATATGGTCCCTCCTTAACAAAATACTCTCTGGTTCCTCAAAGCACGACGGCATGACAGTGTTCCCAATTTTCCACCATATTGTCACTATCATTGGTGCACTCGTTCGACTGCGGCGCGACCTTGTCGTCCACACCCTTCCTCACCTCAGCCTCGTTCTTCGCCAGCTGATTATGCTCACCCGGAAGATACGTCCGCAACTCGGTGCAAAACAGAGCAAAATTGTCGCAGACACGTTTCCATCGTGGCTATGCGTTTCTCAACCTTTATCCACGGACGAGGCGCGTGCGCTCGCCCGTCTCCTCACCTCACTGACCACCAAAACGGTCCCGAGAACGCACGCCCACGCATCTACCGAATCGCAAAAAGCGGAATCCCTCGCCAAACCGTTTGCAAAACATGCATCGTACGTCCTCGTCGCGTACGTGGATGGGTTCAACGATCCGTTGTGTATCATAAGCGCAGAGATGAGGAGGGAACTCGAGCCTGGGTTGTTTTCTTTGTGTGAGATGGTGGGGGAACATAGTCGGGACGCTTTGATGGTGTCCACCTTGGATTCGGGTGGGAAAACGATTATGAAGTCTCTTTGGAAAGAGTACGAAAGGCAGCGGTACGTGGGCAAGGGTTAAAATCACTTGTCGGCGGGGACGTTTAGATCAATCTGACTAATCTGTCACATACTTTCGAAAGTATCTGCGATCACATTGACGTTCCCGATTTGTGAGATGTAATCGGTTTTACTTCAGACGGTGCTGTCCGATCCGCGTGAGCCATGTCGGGTCCTATCATCGCACGCAAGATCACACGCAAGGTGATGCCTAGCAAACAGGCAACATGGGACATCCGTGGTACAATTCCAAGGGTAGGCACTCGCAGTCGGGCAATGACGATGATACTGTGTCGTTTGATTCACTTCAGGAACAATAATGAGCAGGATATAGTTAAGTTCCACTTGGGTTCTACCATGCATCTAGGTTGGCTTGGTAGCCTTGACATACACATCTCGGAAGGGATTCCGCTTCTTAGGTGGTGCCCGATCAGGCGTCCAGCCAGCCTTTGCTTTTTCTTCCTTCAGCGTCCTCATGAGGTCAAGGAAATCCTCGACTGCTTGGGGAGAGGTCTGAATGTGCATCACGATGCGAGACCCATTAATATTGATGGGCTTTTCGAGCGCAGCGGCACGTTCGACGATCTCCCAATATTCTACACCGATGGTAGACGGGTCATAAAACAACTATTGGCACCGGTGGTCAAAATATTGTTTTGATAACGAATACAAACATCAGGTGACCCACAATGCAGGTTTCAGCGGGACTTAGGATCCCAACTCCGACGTCTTCCAGACCCCGTTGCATGCGCTTAGCAAGTGCATGGACACGAGGAAGTTGCGGGAAGTTGTGGGTGAGCGCATAGGCAGCACAGCCGACAAGATAGCCCGTCTGACGCATTCCGCCGCCAAAAAGCTTTCTGAACCATCGTGCCTTGGTGATGAAGGCCTTTGGCCCGACCAAACATGTCCCGATGGGCGCGCCTGGAAAACGGTAATGAGTGCCCCGAAGCTGGTAGGAACCAAACGGAACGAGGTCTTACCGAGGCCCTTGGAAAGGCACAAGCTAACGGAGTCAAACGGGTCACAGATCTCTTTCATAGACAGTCCTGTTTCAACAGCAACATGCCAGATCCGTGCACCGTCAAGATGCATGATAATGCCCTGGGCACGTGCATTCTCCGATATCTCGCATACATCCTTGTGGGGGATGATGGTACCGTTGAGGGTATTCTCTAGTGCGATGACCCGTGTCGGTGCGCTGAATATAGTCAGTAAGGTGTGAATTGATTTCGATCAACTTGGAAGTCGCCTTACACGTGCACGTCCGTGCCGGAGACGATCCGCGGCTCGATGTCTTCCCATGTCAAATGGTGACCTAACGACGCACCGCCATTACATGACTCCTCGTCCTTATCTTATCTGAACGCACCGTTCTCAGGGAAGATAGGAATGCTGTTGGCTTGCGAGTGGAATGCAGCACCGCCAGCCTCCATCCTAACCCACCATGAGCGTACAAGAAAGTGCGCGAACAAGCCCAATTACCGATAGATATGAGAGCGGGCATCGGTGATGACGGAGTGAGGCGGCTGTTGGAGGTGCGTCCGCAGAGCAACCTGGTTGGACATCGTTCCAGAGGGTAAGAAGAGACCAGCTTCCTTCCCGGTTATCCTGGCGATATGCGCCTCGAGGGCAGCGGTAGACTCGTCAAAGTAGACATCGTCGCCAAGCGAGGCACGGAGTGCGTAGTCGTTCATCTGCTTCGTTGGAACTGTGCAGCTAGGATTCAGCGCATTCTCGTTGTTCGGACAGCGTCATGTGTATCTACCTGTGAGTGTGTCCGCTGCCGACGATGGACGGCTTTATTTCAACGACTAGATGGGTATGCTATCACGAGGGACTCACAGATGAAGGCTCTCGATATCTCTTCGAGCTTAAGCGCATTGTCGGTCTCTTGATTCTTGGTGAAGATGTCGCACTTGACATCGTCAAAGAGCTGGGTCAGTCCAAGGTCTGTCACGGACGGCATGAGGGAAAACTAAACTGTGCCAATGTCATGACTGGCAGACGAATTTATACATGCTGAAGGGGGCTGGGAAGATGTTCACTCACTTGACCTGTCTTCGGAACTCCGAGTCCGAAGAGTATCAGAATAACATGATTGGATTTCATTGCTTACGAGTCGAGGACACTCGTATGCGTGCTAGTCTCGTGAAAAAGAAAAGTCGTCTATGCAAACGAGTGAGGCTGGGACGGGTGCAACATGTACGGTAGAGAAAACAGAAAACAAAGCCCATGCTTTCCACAAATCAACGAAATATCCTCGAAGGCGGTAACCAAGATAAGATAGGAGATGAGCGCGTGGACAACATTGACAACCTCCTCAGCTCATCGCTGCTCCGCTCCGCTCCCGCCATTAATCGCGTGTCAGACGTGAGATGGTGAAAACACCGAGAATGACGACAGCAAGAGCACCTATACTCGCAGGAAGTAATAGGTCTTTGGGGATACCCAGCACGAGCTCTTGCTGCGGCGGTACATAGACCTGAGGAGGTGAAGCCACAACCGGTGGTTCTGGCGTGGCCTCTGGTTTCTCCACCGTCTTGTCCTCCTCTTTCTGGGGCGTCGTGACCTCGGCAGCCTTGGGTTCGCTCTTGTCAGTGCTTGCTTCCTCCCAGTGCTTACCGCCTTGGATGAACAAGACAACACGATCCGAGCCCGCCGCACGTGCAATCTTGACAGCGTCAGCGATATCATTGTCACTCGTGATCAATACCGTATCCCCGTCCGCGTCCGTGTACGACAGAATAAAGTCTGTGGGGTCAGGCTTTTGGTCTGGATCACCGTCGTATGAGGTGAAGAATGGGTCGGTGCCAAGCTTTCCAGATACAATCTCGCGGAGCATTTCAACGCTGTCGTGCCTAGCTTGGAAGCGATGCGTCCGACCACTTGGAGTGCGGAATTTGAAGACATAGGTACCATCATCGACGGGTACGGTCGAGGTTGCACCCATGATACTGGGGATATTGCGTGCACCTTTCTTGCGTGGGTACGCGTCAAGGGCAGATTCGTGGTCATCATCAACAACAGAAGCAGAGTCGTTGGGATGAACTTCCGGGTAGGGTGATTGGTGCATGCGGGAGAGGTTATGTGCCGAGATAGAGTGACCATCCGTGGGGACGTGTGAGCCTGATACCATGGATTCGGTATCGTCGTGACCGCCGATAGAATCGAAGAAACGACCCCACATTGGACCACCTTCCGCGTCAGCATGTTCGCCGGCTGCTTCAGCGCTCATTGCGTTCATCTACCACACAAGTTAACAATGGGGCATGGCTGATAAAACACGACACACCTGCTCGAGAGTGGCATAGGTAAGTTTTAGTACGTCAACGATGGCCACTAGCCGTCCGTCCGTCTCCACAACAGGAAGGTTGAGGTAGTGACCGTCTGCAGATAATGCATAAGGGAACGTTGGTTGGGGGATGACCGTACGTACTATGCATTTTCTTGAGCGCGTCATGCACAGTCATGGTAGGAGGTGCAGTGTCGGGATGAGGCGTCATAACGCGAATGACGCTGCAAATCCCAGCATCCAAGCCAGCAGCAATTACGCGGAGGACAATATCCTTGCTGGTGAAGATACCAGCAATTTTAGGCTGGACGCTGTCTGACCCGGGGGTATTTTCCATGACACAAACGGCTGTCACTCTGCGCTCCTTCATCAGCTTTGCAACTTCACGAACAGTTGTTTTCGGGGTGACCGTCGCTGGCTGCGTCCGCGAGTCCATGACTGTGGTCAGATCGGGTAGTGCGGTCTTTTCACGGAGGGCGTCGACATATGCGAGCATAGCGGCTGCTTGAGGGTTGGAAGACATACCGGGACCGAGCTCTGACTGTACACCGGCAAGAGCGTTGTAGAGCTTCTCAGATGCGGAAGAACTGCGTTCGACCTTGTTGAGGGCCTCGTGAAATACTCTGGTGATATCGAGCAAACCGACGACATTTCCTTCCTCGTTACAAACGGGCTACGAGAAGGCAGAGGTGAGATGAAGGAGATGAAGGAGAGTGATGACTGACCAAGTGACGGAAGTGTCTTTGAACCATGAGTTGAAGAGCCTCTGTCGCACTGGTTGTGTCACGGGTGACCATGGGATTGCGGGTCATGATCTGACTGACGGGCGTCGAGTGAGGATCCAGACCCTCTGCAGAGACTCTGTATGCGAGGTCCTTGGCGGTAAATATGCCGCTGAGACCCTCGTCATCGTCGACGACGAGGACACAGTCGGTACGCTTGGCAGCACATAGCTGACTAGCTTCTGCGACGGTGATGTTATCTGGCACAGTGAGGGCGGGACTTGGTTTGAGGGCGGCGACTGTTCCCTTGGCCACTGGAGGCTTGGCGGTACGTTTACTGCGACCGGGCTGGAAAGTTGTGGAGATGGTGCGCTTCCGAGCGAGCTCGGACTCAATTTTCTTGCGGATTGCCTAGGAGGGGTGTGAGACGGGAAGAGAATGGGACAAGAGACGGACCTCGTCGCGCTTTGACTGTTTCTTTCTGGTGTCGGAGAGGGACGGCGCGGCGGAGAGATTTGAGGGGGACATGGCGGGAGGGATGGGGGAAGCGGAGCGGTCCAAATGCCTGTTGTGAGCGGGAGAGTGAGTCGGGACGGGAATGCGCGACATGATGGACAAGGTCTAACCTTGCGCGCGTCGTCGGTCGGGCCGTCACAAACACGAAAAACTCCCGGAAATATTCCCTCCGTCTACTTGTGTGCTCTTGTTTGTCAAAAACAAGAAAAATAAAAAAAATACTTGACAAAATCTATCATATCAAATCATGTACCAAACCATTCACTCGACCAATGTTCGCTGCCAGCATACCGACGGTGCCTACTCCCGCCTCGGCTCAATCACATTCCCCGCCCACTTGATCGTAACCTCCCTCGCCTTGCCCCACACAGTTCCCACAACAGGCGGCACAGCAGGGTTCGTCAGCACAGTCGAAACACGCGTGTCAGCATACGAGACCGCCTCCCGTGTGAATGCCGACTGGTAGTAGCGCTGGCGCAAAAAGTGTGCATAGATCAGCGGCGCAGCCAACGAGTTCCGGAACAGGATAGCTCCAAACGCAACACGCAAGAAGATGAACAGCTCCGCAAACGCCACTACGCGCATCGCCGGGTCATAGTTCGCTGATACAACCGTCAACAATCAGTCGGTCACAGCTATGTCGTACCACGTACATTTCACCCAGAGCTGCAAGCGCTTTGCAAGAGGATGCGGCTGAGGAGGTCCGCCAGCCGTCGCGGGTGGTCCCGGTGGAAGATACTGAGACATCAATGTCGTGCGTGTAAACGTAAGCGCATGGAAGAGCGAAAACACAAAGTAGGGCATCAACGCGACTGTGTAACGCAACAACTCAGTATCAGCGCTCCTGCCCACACACAAAACTTACAGGCGACTGGCTTGGAGCTCCACCAGAAAAACGCGAGCAAAAAGTATTGCACATTCTGTCATCCATCTTAGCACATACACCCTTCTCGAGTCGGCAGACCTACCTCGTCTGTAGCTGCTTTTTTCAAAAATGCCAGGTTGGGTTGCGGAGTCTAGAACATGCATGCGTGAAAACCAAACACGCGACAAACGGAACCCATTCTCACCCCGAGTGATTTGCTGCGCACACGTGGACAATGTCAGTAAACGCCACGCCGCTACCACGCACGACGGGTACCACTCACTGGCATACGATCGCATAACTAACAAGGGCGCCCAAGAAGCTCGCTACGAGATACTAGTCAGGCTCCACCTCGGAAAACTGAGCGAGCGTATAGCATACCTTTGTACCACCAAGCAGAGACGGTCGTAAATGTGACACACGCGATAAAGTATCGCAGTGCTGCTACCAAAAGTAAAAAGTGACCACCTGCCCATAGATAGTGCTGTACACGCAACCAGGTAAACAGGACGCACGTCAGCAGGGGCCATAAGAAGAAAAGAGGGATGCGTATCACCTGAGTCGTCGCCATAAGTGCTGCACGCAGTGGATTAGTTCAAGATAGACGAGATAGAAATTTTGATGGCAAGGGTCAGCTTAAACCAAAGGACCGAACCTTTGCCTGCTGGTGACTTTAGGGCAGGTGTACACGTAACCCTGTGGACCCGCCGTATGGGTTCGGTACATTTTGCTAATCCATCTACGGTAAAGTGCTAATCGGGTCACCGACTCCACTGCTGTCCCGATGCCTTTGACTTCTTCCGTTCCTTGCCTTTTCTATATATCTCCCTTTCAACCCCTTTCTTCCCCAACGTCTCTATCCGGCGCCCCTTGCCTTGTCTCCTCGCCTTGTCTCTCCCTGAACCCTCTACCACGTCCACTTCCTCTCCACTCTCCGCACCTTCCCCAAGGGGCATATCCTCCCACTCTTCCTCCTCCTCCTCCTCTTCGTTCCGTCGTCGTTTCTTCCCCGCACTCGATTTCCCACTTCCCTCACCGATGTTTATGTTGACACGCGGCGGGACGGCAAATCCAAATGACTTTCCAACTTTAGCAAGATCCAGCGCATTGATGTCGAATATTTTCTTGAGCGAATACGAAGCATATGCCTGAAGATAAGACCTGAACCCGTCTCTTGCAGATTGATGCAGGAAGTAGTTCTTTTGTAACAATTTTTCCAACTAGATTTTATCTAGTCTCAACATCAAGTCCATTGGTGATGCTGTAACGACATACCTGAGTCTGCACATTGGCGATCCGTTCTGCCGGAAAGGTATACTCGTTCAGGGGGATTTTTGCATCTTTCAAATACCGCAGGAAACCCAGCTCGCTCTCCAATAAGAACATGAGACTCTTCCCGACCTTCCCAGCTCGTGCGGTACGTCCCACGCGGTGTATGTAGTCTCTTGGATCATCTGGAGGATCATACTGGATGATCCAATCTACACGAGGGATGTCCAGCCCACGAGCGGCGACATTGGTACAGAGTAGGATGCCAGATTCGGCATTGATAAACTCGAAGAATGTGTTGGTACGTTTCTGTTGCTTTTGTTTGCCCTATATCGCACAATGATCAGCTGGAAGCTAGTAGTGTGTGTCAAAAGAAGCGTACGTGTAGATCCAACACCGGCACATCGATGTAGTTGAGCAGTTCTCCGTGATATTTCACAGAATTACAGCTAGAGAAAAAGACGATGACTTTCTTCTTCAAGTTCTTTTTGAGAAATGTGAATAGGAGAAGGAAACGGCGCTCAGAGGGGCACACAACATAACCCTGCGATAGCGTCGATACAGTGCTCGTCGCCTCTTCCTTGTCCACGTCGACATGTAGAGGTCCAGGGCGTAGTGATATGCGAGCGAGGTCCTGAACTTTTGTGGTCTGTGTTGCAGAAAAAAGCATAGATTGTCGATCGTCTATCAAGAATGTCAGTTGGACCACAAGTCGAGAATACCCATATGCAATACCATTCGGAAGAATTGCAATGATTTTCTTCATCTCCTCCTCGAAACCAATCTCCAATATCCGATCTGCTTCGTCGATGACAAGTGCTTTTAGGTTGCGGAAAACAAACCCTTTGGTATTCTGTTGTTATGAGTACTCGTTGAAGAACCTAGTTTCGTGACTTTTACTGACTTCGAGATGATCGAGTAGCCGACCTGGCGTTGCTACGAGTAGATTGACGCCCTTCTCGAGCTTTTCGGCCTCTGCCCTCCGATTTGCACCACCAATGACAATACCAAAGGTTTGCGAGTGATAGGCCATCAAGTCTTTCGCAACGCCAAATATTTGCAATGCTAGCTCCCGTGTAGGGGAAACGATGATGATACCAGTTCCTGTGAACAGAGCGAAAATCCGATCAATGTGAAACTCTTACATTACTCGACAGCGAATACCCACCATTTCTTGGCTTGAATTTCATCCGATGTAGCAGTTCAACAGCAGGAATCAAGAATGCAAGTGTCTTTCCTGAACCTGTTCGTGCGGCACCAAGGACATCTTTCCCGGCCAGCAGTGGTGGAATGGCCTTGGCCTGCACAGGTGTCATGGTCTTAAACCCCATGTCCGCGAGGGCTTTATTTGTCTGTTCTGAAAGTTCGAGAGAGGAGAATGGTTCACGGCCGGAGACATTTTCCTGAGGAACCGCTGAAGGTACAGCGAGTGTTTCTTCCGCCATCAGGCTTGTCAAAATACCAATAGGCGGTAGTGCGAGTGGTATGCTCAATATCCCTTATCGAGCAGTTGTCGGCAACTTCCGCTCTCCTTTGCCTCGATGGTCCATTCAAGTGAGTGACATTCGCTTGCTTTTACTTAGAGTTTCATATTCCATCTTACAGTTGGCAACATAAAAGCGCTCTCCTACACTGTTTCAGCGTGTGTCTGTCTGGCACTCGGGTTCTATCTAGGAGCCCACTTTGGCGCAAAGAACGTGTCTCCGGTCATACTCCCAGAGACCAAGCTAGAACCCAAACCTGAACTGGAGGGCAGCGATGATGAAGACGAGGAATTGGCTGACGGTGATCTTTCTTCCGTAAAACCACGAACGATGGAGCCGTGCAAGCTTGTAAGCACCTGCCAGCGCCCTGGCGAAAATCTCTCTGATGATGTGGGATTGCACTCAGGTGTTGGTCGTGCGAACAGATTTAAAGATGACGCAAGGAAAGATCGCGGCGCAGTACGTGACTTTTTCTTATGCACCGGCGTCACTCTGAGTCACTCAGGTGTGGGTATGTCATGCGTTTTGGTTGAGTGGTGATTGAGTTGGGACACATATTTTCCAGTCACGCAACCTTGGCATGTTACAAGGCACTCGTGAAAACAAACCCAAAGGTAAGTTGACCCCTGCGAGTTAATTTACGGTATACTTGAACAAGTGTTCAGCTTGTGCAACATTGGGAGCGAACAGGGTACGTTTGGCCGACTTCCTTGGCTTCTCTAAAGACAATTTCAAGCAGACAGGCAAAAATAGCCCTTAAGGGATCCTCCGAGGAAGAGCTACTAGAGCTGGAAGCGATCGCCAAGAGTCTCAATCTATGTGCTCGGTCGATACTTGACGCGTATGTCATATTCTCGTGATGGAAATTCGTCTGTTTATGATGGTGCACTGTACTAGTGGGCGCACGCAAATCGCGGCAGGGTCGCGTACAGTCCTTGGAATTGGTCCCGGTAGGTTTGCCTTGCTGTGGTCCCATACTCGTCACCGATGACTAGCTTTGCAGCACCAGTGGAGCTTGTAAACCAAGTTACCAGTCACCTCAAGCTGTTGTGAATGCCAGGAGATACAATGTGCTTATTGGATATACCGTCAAATACAATCCCTTCCAATAGGTGGGTGAATAGTCTATGTGCATGATGTCTGCAAAGTAGGTATAGGATGTGAGGACCTTGTTCCCCTTTTGTCTGGAATCGCCGTCTAATTAACCGGCTCGCGTCACCACTCTGCCCAGCATCGTATCGACGTCAGTCTGATCTGACTTGCGTGTTGAATTTACACACCTGAATCCAGTTCGATGAGTGCAGGATGGTTACCGACTACCGATCCTCCCGGCGCCTCGCCCACAGCCCCAGAGAACCCGCTGTCTTCTGGAACTTTACTGATGGAGTTGGTCTCGATGAGACTGGGCAACGTTTCTTCATTGGACACTCCAGAGAAAGCGCCGCCCCCATTCCCTGCATCCTCTACGGTGGGCGTCAGAACTGAGGTGCAGCGAAATGACCCCCGTGCCTACCAGAATCTACCTTGAGTAATGATGGGTAAAGGAGTTCAGACATGTCGCAACCTGGAAAAAGGCTTGTGCACCTGCTTGTTGCAGCAGACACAGAGCCCTCGGGTGCCTGACCGCCGACGCCAGAACCAATCCCGTTGCGCGCGGATAGCTCGTCGACGGGAAGAGCGCTCACGGCAGAAACGAGTGCGAAGGAAAAGGCGAGGGCGGAGTAGCAAGGCATGGTGGTGGGCGACGGTCGAGGGAGAGATTTTGACGCGGCGGGTTTATGAGGCTGGCGTTCTGGTCACGTGAATTGATTTCTTGCAGGATTACATCATATTTACTTTTATCAAAGTAGTTGTCTCGAGTAGCCTTGGTCTCAGTAAACTTGCATGGCAACTACAATCACCCTCGCCAGAACATATCAATATTTCTTCCACACCCACCCAAATCGTACTCTCGCTCTCACAGGCGGCACACTCAACGCCTTTGGCGACATCGTCGCCCAGTTCACTCAGAATGCAGTGCGACCGAATCCTTGCCCTTGGCTATTCTTATCGCTCACCCCTCTTTGCCCCCAGCGTGCTCAAGATCACCAGCATCGGCCAGGTTGGGACTCCGCACGCACCCTCCGCTTCTTCTGCTTTGGTGTTGGCATAAGTATGTACAGTGCCTTCCTCGTTAGAAGTAAACCTTGAACCCGCTCCTTCCGAGGCCCCATACTGGGCAGGTGGAACCTTTTCCTCGAACGCAAGTTTCCTCTTCGCAGGCGGCGCACACACAGGGTCAGCTTCAAAGCCTTGTCAAAGAGAGTTGCCGCAGATCAATTCTTCATGTGAGCTTGCCGCGACCCGTCTAGTTTTCGCCCTGTCTAAATATCGACATTGTCCAGGGCGCCGCTAGGCGTATGTCCTCGAGTTCCTTTGCCTATGTCGGCCGCTCACCGGTCACTTTCCCGACAGCTCGCAATATTTATTGGCTCCATTGGTATCATGGAGGGTCGAACCAAGAATCAAATATGCGACAAATATACTGATATGTACACCACTGCTTTGTTGACCAACTGGAAAATCTGGCCATTAGCACAGGTAAACTTCTCGTACCTATAGTCGGGTTGTATCTGACATGCCTACAGTTGATCAATTTTCGATTTATGCCTTTACCGTATAGAATACCATTTCAGTCTGCGTGTGGTGTCTTCTGGACGCTTTACCTCTCCATTCTCAATGCCAAGTATGATTTCTAGTCGATCACCGAAAAATTGACTGATCCTCCTACCTCCCAGGGAGGACGAAAAGCAAGATAGAGAAGCCGCAATGCGGTAAACAGCACTGTATATCCACACTCCCCCCGGTTTGATCCTTTGCCTTTTTTCCTCAACGTATCACTACAGATACCTTCAGCTTTCCACTAGTGTAGCTTAGATTTTGGTCCTATTCCTCTCCAAATACTCTCAGGGTGGTTGTCTTTTACTGTTTATTGTCGGTAGTGTTTTCCAAGCAGGACACTGATAAATGCATTTCTATTGCCAAGACGCATACATCTCCCCATCATGTCTCTCCATACTTGGGCTTGAAGAAGGCAGGTGGAAGTTTCGACAGCACATCCACCAGAGGTCTCTCCACAAGCACCATTTCTCCTGGACCCACAAAGTCCAATGCGAGAATTGGTCGATAATGTGTCACCATCCGCAAATTTCGCGCATCGTATGCGCTATTTTGAAGGTCTGGACGTGGTGCGAGGTTGCCCTGGTGGGAATACCTCGTCTCGGATTTTCGACGTTTTCGCGGTTCTGCGTATTTTTCCAGCCAGTCAAGCTTGAGTTTGCATAGCCAGGAGGAGCCCCAGAAGATGGCTTCTTTTTTAGAATACGTGTTAGGGCGTGGCCCGGAATCTTTTTGCGGGGGGTCGGTCATCTCGAGGTCACCCTTCACCAGAGCCGATGGGGGCAGAGTCGAGCCTGGCTCAAAGGTGACGCCTAACACGGGATCCGGTGTGTTGAACAGTTGTTTTGGGATGCGCGAGTTGAGGTCATGGGCCCATGCGGGAACTTCACCACGCTCAACGTCAAAGATGTGCACAGTGTTGTTCGGAAGGATGATCATAAGGATCTGTGGCTTTTCCGGGGTGAAGGTCAGCACGTTTGGTGGGTGAGGCAATGAGGGTAAAGTCCTGTGGAACTGTAGACACAGATTAGTGGCACTATTTGGCAGCGTGAATCCCCACACGTGCCTGGATCGAGTCAAGATTGAACACGAACGTCCGGCGCAATTCGTCCGAGGTCGCAAGCCATTGCCCATCGGGGCTTACAGCCATGCGAACTACAGATGGTGAACCATTCGCCTGAGGTAACTCGCCCTCGTCGTCGTCTGCATCTTGCACCTGACTTCTACTCGATCCACGAACCAGCCGACCACCACTAACAGGGACTAGTTTTCCGTGCTGGTCGAACTGTCTCAACACGGTGGGCTCCTCGGTGCTCACGTCAATTATGAGAACGGTAGATGTCGAGGCTGAGGCTAGGACCATTTTGCTCGAATCGGGTGTGAAGACGAAACAACTCCCGCCGGTCGAACGGGATCCTTTGTTTGAGCTCGAAGAGATGTGCGCCTCTAGCACAGCAGTTAGTGAGCGAACCCGCCTTGGCTTCATCCCTCCTGTGGGCTTACGAAGGCATTGGAACATGAGCACTTTCTTCGTATCATATAAATACTCACTGTCTGACAGAGTTCAAAAAGCTTCGTTTCGTATAAATCCGAAACAACAAGCCACCGACCGTCGTCCGAAAGAGCGCTTGCTACGAGGTTCGTTTGGACATTGAGTTGCATCTCGAGCACGCTTTCCCAGCTAACTCTGAAGTCAGGGTCGGTGGAATTATCCTTACCGTCGATGATCATCGCTGTGCTGGGGATGCTGAGCACACGCCAGATATTCAACCCAGTCTCGTGCATGCACGACACAAGCCTTGCGCCCCTAGCTATGGAAACAGCCGACAGGTATGGAATCCGCCGATAGTGCGAGTCTTCAAATGTGGTCGCGACACTCGTTGCCAGTGGATTAACGACCCGTGCTGCCAAGGTGGATGTCGTCGTGCTCGCAGGTAGACAAGGCGTCAGGACCACGGACATGTCGAGGCCGCCAGATACGAGAATAGGCGCTATAAACGGAGCACCAGGGGCGAGTTTTCTCCTGTAGACAGGTGGAAGCGGGCGATAAGGTGGCCACATTGCCAGCGAACGTACGTCGTGCGAGTGCATTCGTCGCGAGGCTGATATGATCCATCTACTCGCAGCAGCGCCCAATGTTGATGACGAGGAACCTGGTGTAGACGAAAGATAGGTAAATTGGACTATTTTTTGATCGACACCTGACGTGAAGACAGTTGTCCCATCTGGTCCAATCGCGAGACAGAGCACATCTGCACCGTGTGCAGTGAAACTGTGAGTTTGGGTGCATGTCATTGGATCCCAAAACTTGACGGTGCCCAGTGAGTCGCCAGATATAATCGTTCCATCGCTACCATTGCTTTTAGTTCATGCAAATAGCAACACGGACGGAAGGGCCTCACGCAAGTACTCCAACCGTCCACACAAGTGTCCTATCTCCTTTTATTTTATCGGTCCCCATGCGGTCAGTTGGCCGGCCGGTGCTGATGTCCCATTTCCGCAAACTACTATCCGAGCCCCCAGTTACAAGCCAAGAATCAGTCCACCCATATTCTTCGTCATCGCTGTCATCATCACTTTCCTCTCGGTCATTGCGTGGATTTGCAGATCCGTTCACTTTTGGCTGTGGTTGTCGGGGTGCCGGAGGGCCCCATGCAATGCTGAGGATACGGCATTTGACGTGATCGAAGCGGCGGAAGTGCTGAAGTGTGTTGGCCGAGAGAGCAAGCAGTCGAACGCAACCATCTTCACATCCCAATGCCAGCAACGTTGAGGCGGAGTTTGCTGCCATGCTCCATATAGAGCCCCCCTGAGAGCTTATTGTCCTCTGGAGTTACTGAGTCGAGGTAGATAACTATCCGATACGAGAGCGACACACCTTGACCGTATTTCTGGTCATGTCCCACTCCAAGAGCTCGCTTCCACCCCCTGAGCTAAAGAGGCGAAGATCTGAGGGGGATGGAACCGCGTCCGGGGGAAGTATATCTGGATATCTTATAGTTAATGCAAGGGAATCGACTTTTGATGGGTGCGGTCCAGGGAGAGTCTGCAGTCGATGGATCTGGGTATTGATTGTGATGGAGTAAATAGACTGACCTTGCGATGGTGCCAAGCCTGAGAGGCTTGTGACTCGCCAAGTTCACCGGTCCACTCGAGCAAGTCTATGTTCCCATTCGCGTGACCGACGACAAGCGTGCCAAATGCTGCACCGCGATCGCGCTCGCGCTGTTTGCCCGTTGCTTTCGTCGTAGGCGAGGGGAGCGGCAAGGGGGGGAAAGCGAGGGCAGTTATTGGGGAGGGTGAGGCGTCGACGAACCTGCATCGGTGAAGTGCAAGAGGGGGCGGGCTGTCTGACATGGCTCGCTCAGTGCCAGTGCACAATCCATCCGCGACTTTTTTTGATCGCCCATGGTCACGTGACCATACTAGTAATGTATTTTCTCCGAGTGCCCGTGTCAGTTCACGTTCAGTTCAAATGTCCATGTTCGGTCGTACCCCGGCGACGCCTTCTGGAGGTGTCAACCATGAGCGAATCGAGATGGCCATCAACGAGTAAGCTCTTCGTACCTGTCGTTGCTATCCACTGACTCTCTCCAGGATCGACATGGTCTCGGATGTCTTCAACCGCATTGTCGCGTAGGTTCAGCCAACGAACAAATCTGCCTTCTCACTCAATGTCGCGTATAGGTCGTGTCACAGCAAGTGCATCAGTCCACGGTATGCCGAGGGCGACCTCAACAAGGGGGAGAGCGTCTGCATAGATAGATGTGTTGCAAAGTTTTTCGAGGTCAACAAAAAAGTTGGCGAAAAAATGCAGGCCGCAGGAGCCAATGCCCAAGCAACCGGTGCCACTTCCTTTGGGCTATGAAACTTGGCCTCGCAGTCGTGCGTCGGACGAGTTCTCCATGATAACCCACACTCACATCCCAGTTCACACTAGACCGTGCATACAAACACGGGGTATACTACCCATCAGCACTACTTGGTAAAGTCGGGGAAGCAGTCAGCTAGCGCCTTTGAGTGCTTGTTCTGTGCATGCTCCTCTAACCTGTGATAGCACCCATGTAAATCGCATCACAACTCACTTATCATCATAATACTCACGCTGGTGCCCGTGTCGTTAACAACTACAATGCGAAACTATCAGTGACATGAGGAAGCAGATTCGTGGGATGGGGCGCACAAACGTCTGTTTGCAGGTCGAGCAGATGATGTTTTTAGCAGCTTCGTTGACCTTGGTGCGACTGGTCGGACCCTTGTCTGCATGCTTGCCAGCATTTCGTTCGCGCTTTTGAGCTGCCTTAGCACCCTATCATCATCGATTGCATGTAAGTATCCAACGCTCAGTAATATAATGTTTTTTAAATTCTACGCACGTTACCCATCGTAAAGGAAGAAGACAAAAGCCACACAGCGTTGATTCTGCCAGCTGACCGCAGACCCTTATGTAATCTTGATAAGATAAGATAATCCCTCCGCCAAACAGGATTTTGAATTGTTCGACCAGCGGGTCCCGGTCAACTTCCAACCGAAACCAGGCTGGGAACCATACATCTGTACGAGGATTTTCTGGGACACGTAGAATTGCTAACATTCATGCAGCAGGCTTTTCACAGGCCAACACGTACTCCTGTTTTCTCTCATCCACGATGGATCCAAAGCTCCAAGCGATCGTTGAACAAGTCAAAGTGGACATTCTAACACCCACCCAGGAGGCAGACAATAAAGCACACCTTAGAGAAGTATCCAGGAACTTTGTCAGTAAGTTTGTCTAACGTCTCCTTCATGCCCTCTCAGGCTCCCACCATGATCAGCCGATACAATCACAGGTAAGGAAAAGTCATGCAGGGAAACCCGCACTCAAGGATCGCCTATCCAGTACCGACCAAGCCGATGTATGACTACGCTGTACGGGCTTCGATTGGAGACGCCGTGTTTCATGAACCTTGTACCTCCGCCTTCGAGAAGCACATGGCACAACTCACAGGAAAGGAAGCCGCGCTCTTTGTGTCCAGTGGGACACTCAGTAACCAATTAGCGATACGAACACACCTCCTCCAACCACCATTTTCAATTGTCACTGATGTCCGTGGTCACATTAATGCGTGTGTTGCAGTACCCTCGTTCCTCGAATCGCGCTGACCGCATATGACATGTTGTAGATATGAAGCGGGCGGTGCTGCTATGCACTCCGGAGCTTATCCGATCCCAGTCACTCCATCCAACGGTCTGTTTCAATCCGAATTGAGCTTAGATTTGTATTGATCACTCAAAAGGTCACCACTTAACTTTGGAGGACATAAAGGCCAAGGCCGTGTTGGAGTCTGATGTCCACGTGTGGGTGCCACCTTCAGTCAGATGTCTGTTGATTTATTATTGACTAGCGCGCCAACCCGTCTCATCTGTCTCGAGAATACCCTGAACGGCACGATCTTCCCCCAAAATGATATCATCAGAATTTCAAAGTTTGCTCGGGAGAACGATATCCTGATGCACCTCGATGGTGCCCGTCTCTGGCATGTAGCTGTTGAAACAAGGATGTCATTGTCAGAGCTCTGTGCTCCTTTTGACTCTGCCAGCCTTTGCCTCAGCAAAGGTCTTGGTGCCCCAGTCGGAACCTGCCTGGTCGGGTCAAAGAAGTTCATTGACAAAGCTCGTTGGTTCCGCAAAGCTTTCGGTGGGGGGATGCGACAAACTGGAATCCTTGCGGCTTCCGCAGCGTACGCACTTGGTCATAATTTCCCCCAACTACCTCGCGTACATGCGCTAGCGAGACGCCTGCAGCGGGGACTGGAGGAGTTAGGAGTCGGTATATTGTGCCCAGCGGAAACGTGCATGGTAAGTAAACAATCTTGGTCACCACCCTCACTTACGGGTCGTGCGCAGGTATTCTTCGACCCTTCTACGATTGGTGTCGAATATGGGGAGGTCGTGAGACGTGCGGCTACTCTCCCGGATCCCATTACATTGAGCGGTTCACGGCTTGTGGTACATATTCAAACGTCAAGTGAAGCGATCGACGACTTTTTACAGCTTATCGATGTGCTGAGGGGCGAGAAGATGAATGAGGGTTTCATGCCATCTACTGCTCAGACATTGGCGAACGGCACAAGGATGACTGTCTACGGAAGTACTTGAGACGATTGATCTGTATAAATTCAGTTCCCGCGAAGATGCGATGAATATAGGTCACGTGCTCTGAGTCCAAGCGATCAATGGGTTAAACAGGTGGAACAGGCCCCGACAGCGTGTAGCCCGATCTGCTCCAAGGACACACCCACGGCGCACACGAAACATGTCCAAGTCAGAAAGAGAGGAGGTTATCACGGGCCTTGTAAGCTGCCAAACTCCCCAGTGGCTTGGCGCTGATCCCATTCAGGCCGCGAGACTCTTTTCAGCCATGCTCGAAGACCTTGTGATGGATGCGGCCCTTCAAAGCCATCACGAAATCGCGCGAAGTCGAGCGCCATGTCAAATATGTCGTACACGGTGAGTTTACTTCATTACCATACCTCAGTCGATTCTTCATATCCTCCTAGTTGTTGTACAGGTGGGATCTGCTACACGGTACTTCTCGTCCAGCTTGGCTAACCACCACCGTTTCGTACAGTTCATGAAAGCGGTGGGCACGCGTCATCTCAGGTGCAGGATGCAGGGAGTATCGAGGCATCATCATCAACGACCAAGACCCTCCCAAATAACGGAACGGGTACACCAACGACTGTCAAGGACGGTAACATCCTTTTCGAGTGCACAGTGTGTAAACGTCAGGTTCGTGCAATTTCTATCACATTGCTACCTTGTCACAACATCTGGTGTCATTTCAAGATCGCTTCAAATAGATATGCACCTCATCTCAGTTCATGTATGGGCATAGGAACTGGCGTACGGCGCGGGGCATCCCGTGCCACGAATCTCAAAACAAAGTACGATGTCAATGAAGTCGTATTGTGTTGGCGAACCAACCATTTTCAGGATCCCGATCGACTCTGGACGGTCTGCATCGCCGTATCTTGGCTCAGAAAATGGTAACATCTCGGACGACAACTCCAATGAGAAAATGAAAGCGAAATCCAAGGGTAAACTTGCTGGTATTTGTCACTCTTTAAGAGCCAGATGTATCATCTCATTGTGCCATAGATGAAGCGGATTTCAACCTCAAGCGTAAAAGGGTGAGCCACGCTGTCTGTTTGTCCTGTGAGTTTACTATTCACCTATGAATGCAGCCCGGTTCACCACAAACATCTCCGGCCAAGAAGCCCAAGAAACAGAAGACGACCGGTATGTTGCCGCAATGTTGTGTTTACTTTATATCCTGACGTAGCTCAGGGTCTCCTGTGTCTCGACTCAAGGCAGGGTTAGACGGCCTTGTGAACCAGGTTCGCTTCTCACTAATTCCGGTCGTTTGCGCATCTCTTCATGCTGTAGTCTCTGCAGGTCCACTCTTCACAGTCCAAAGTTCCCTCCAAGCTGCGATCCTCATCGACTGCCTCATTCTTGGACAGAGAGCGGTCTTCCACGCCTGGATCCCAATCCTCAGTTGGTACCCCCATTGGCGCGTCCACCTCGCCTGCAATATCTGCCAAGAGTCCAGCTGGTACAGGTCCGCCGAAACGCGGACGCCCAAAAGGCAGCAAGACGGGAATGGGTAGGGGTACGGCTGCAGCGGCACAGATGAAACGGCCAAGTCCACCTCGACCACCCCCGCCACCTGTCCGGATCGAGCCAGACTATCTGATTGGTGTGTGGAACAAATGACCGTTTGCGAGTGATGCTGACAATTGTCCGGTAGATGTTGAAGGAGAAGAAACGGGTTCTTCGACAGATACGGATGGATCATGACAACTTGAACTTTGTATTAGGATTAGGATTAGGATTAGGACCTATCATAGTACTTGGCCGCAGTTAGGCGAAAGAGTCTCCCACGCTGGGGTCAACCTTGACAGACTTTGCGCGCAGTTGGAGCACTCTACGCTCGTTACACGCTCGCAGGACGACAAGTACTCGAACTTTCTTTCCCCCACACTCTTTATCTCTTTCTTCATGGCTCACCCACTCACGAATCTGGGTGACCGCTCCACAGACTACCTTACTTCCAACTACCCAACCCCCCCACCCCCCGCCGACGACTTCAAGTCATACGACGACCTTATCGATCAGTATGCAGAGCCTTACTCGAGGATATCACGCCATCAAACCTTCAAAGTTCAAACACCACCCATGGATGACCCCGAATCCCGAGGCCCGTCATATTCTCTCGACCGCAAATCCTCGTATCCAAGTGGCAAGCCCTATGATGAAGAGGAAGACCCTCCCGGACCTCAGAGCTACCCCCCAAAGGCCAAACGAGAAAAGGTAGTCGATCAGAGGAAATGGTGGCAGCAAGTGAGCGCTCTCCTTCCTGCCTTCTGTCAGACGCTCCTCATCATTTCTTCAAGATTCTCCCTGACTCTTGGGCGTGCCGGCTCTTCGTGATAACCGTCCTCGTCGAGACGACGATAGATCTCGCCATTGAGGGTGATCTTCTCGTTCGGGTACAGAATTCTGGAGACAACGCAAGTGCACTTAAAATGCCTGTATACCTCAGCGTATTCGCACTCGCACAGTATGCGTCTCCCCTCATCCTTCTTCCAAGGTTTGACATCTAGCACAGTATATTTCAGCTTGTCCTCGCCGTGGATGCAGTGTATGCTCAAAACACCTTGCAATTCATCTGTCTCATGTCAGTTGGTCTGGGAAGACCGCAACAGCCTTCTGACATCCTGTCGTAGATTGTTTAATTTTCTTTTCCTCCTCTATGCCATCATACAAATCGGAGAAATTCAACACTCGACGACGACCTCAGAAGGCATTATTCACATACCAGTCAGTGTCCTTACGAACATCATTCCAGCGGTCATTTCCGCAGCGGGGATAGCTTACATTGCCCTCGGGTGGAAAATCTACAACGAGTTCGGGTGGAAGGTATACAAGTTCCTTGGCGCCGATCGTCGCATCAAGAAAATGTATGCCAGCTATCAAATTTTTCATTGTCTGGTCAAGTTCGACCTCTTCTTTTGGATTGGTTTCTCCGTACAGTTCCTCTGGCTAGTCCTCTCGAAAACCGACTGGGAATACTACGTTACTTGGGCCGCCCTTCCTTTGTCCGTCGTTCTTCTTATCGAGGGTCACTTGGCAGCACGCCACGAGAACAAATGGATGATGGCAACATTCATGTCAGGGTGCATAGGAGCATTGGTGTACTTCATTTACAAGGTACGCGGGTAACCATGTCTTTTGTTTTCTGCACGCTGACCCCTCAAAAGACCTACAAACTGCTGAAGTATCGCGACACGGACTACGCTCAAGTGTGGCATTCGCTTACTACATTCTGTGAGCTTGATCCTGTTCCTTGTCATCCAGATGGTTCACACTGAAGATAATCAAACAGCTGCGATTGCGATTTTCCTCCTGCTTATAACTATCATCTTTACGGCGATTGTGATGCGGAATTTCGGCAGAGGACTCAAAGAGTCAAGTAAGACGCGACTTTCATTTTTTTTGTCTCAAGCGACTAATTTGTCTGCAAAGTCGAAAGAAACAAGGCACACACCCGCGGAGACGGATCCAAACAAGTCCATGGCGGGCGTATGAGCCTGAATCCCAACCGGATGAGCATTGATTGAAAGCGCATGTTGTTGAATAAATGGACTTGTACTATTTCGCGCTGTTTGCCATCTCAGTACGGCGAATATTTCGCCCGCATCACTTCGATCTTCTGCATCCTACTTTCCGCCTGTCTAGAGTTGCGTCCACTCACCTCGCCCTTCTGGCTCTATTCCATTTCTTGAATTATACGTATACATATGTATTATTATATACATGCACGCTTGATGTGTGGCCAGACTTTATATCCGGGCGTGCGTATTACTTACACCATACCTGAAGCTGTCCGATCGAATTCGGAAGTGTGCATGAGAATACGTGGAAGTGAAGTGGCCCAACGACTTTGCCTTTGTCCGTTCATCGTTCGAGACGTACAACAGAGTCTTGCATGGTCTCGGAATGTCCCAACGGTGAGGACAACAACATTGCCCAAAGTAAATATAATGTACTGAAATCCTCTCCAAAGCTTCCGCGCACCGAATTCACTGCGTGATCGCTCCGCGTTGCTTGGCGGCCCAACACCTCCCGCCTCGGGACGCTCGTCTCCGTTTGAGCCATCACTTCACGCATCGTCAGGACACCGCTATGCTGACGATTTGGAGGGTCAGAACGACGAACAGCTTGAGGGCTTGTCTGCCAAAGTCAAGCTGCTGAAAGATGTACGTGGTCTTGTGCGGCGCGCATGCTCCCGTTACTCATACGTTTAACTACCTAAGATAACGATTGGTATTGGGAACGAGGTTCGGGAGTCGACTGTTCGGCTCAGTCAAATGGTGTGCTTGTTTATTTTCGTCCTCTCAGTTATTCGACTAAGTTGGCTTTCGTTTCGCCGCTAGAACGATGCGTTTGCGGAGACGTCAGGTATCCTCGCAGGAACCTTCCGCCGAATGAACAACATGGCCGAGCGGCAAGGTTGTCGATGGTTGTGGTACATCATCTTCTTGATCTTCGTCTTTTGGTTCTTTATCATTGTATGGTGGTTTCGGCGATGAACACACGAGCTCTGATATGATGAAGTTAAACGTTCGGCCTCCGAGGAAATTGGCTCGTTTCAAATTAATGTTCTCGTTGTAATTCAATGCCGCTGTCATTATAGCTTAGAACATAATGTGCTTTGAATTCCACGATTAATAGATCTCAGCAATCTCCAATACGGCAGCTGCAATGCGGCAACGCTATGGGACATCGAGAAACTTGGCGTGTCCAATCTCCCAAACCATCCGTCTCCGGAGGTAGGTCATATCTCGCTGCGAGAAGTTAAACGCTTCTTCTCCTCGGGACAATGCCTCCAAGAATTGGCACGTAAAGACACCACAGTCGTAGCCGTTCTCCTGTTGTGGAGTATCCTGTCCAGGGAATAAATTAGCTTACATATCTTGGGGTAAACAAGGATCCTAACATCTGGGCAATGGTTCACCCAACCCGTAAAATCAAACGGTTTCTTCACCTTGTTCTGGTGTTCGAGGTCAAGGTAGTGACGAAGACCCTGTCAACGAAATTGGGATGTATTCTCGAAATAGAAGCAGGGTATCCAACCTTGAATACCTGATGTCGGTCAAGGTTCATGCTATCGTACGATTCTATCCGTTTCCGACGAAAATTAATGGCGGCACCAGTCCAGTGAGAGTTGTTGTGATTGATGGGAATAAGGATGACGTCTTTTGAAAAAATGTCAAACTAAGAGAGTATGTCAGAAAACCGGGAGAGAGACGAGAGCGGTTTTACCTTCTTGGTCCATTTTGCGAGCCTTGCCCGTTCGTAGCCCTCACCCTGTAACTTGGACCAGAAGAAGGTATTGAAGTAATGCACGTTCAACAGTTTGTTTCTTCCGTTTGCTCCAGGGTTCTCTTTACAGGCCTCTGAGCGTTCAAGAATCATCGCGCCATAAAAGTTGATGAGTTCATCATTTAGCCATTGGCATGGAAGCAGACGTGACAAGTCCTTGTCGCAAACCTGTTCTCGAGCTACTTTCGAGATGACACCTCTCTTGGCTAGGAGGACATCGACCTGTCTGTCCATTTCCGGAGGCAGAGACTTGGGAAGAGGAGGGCGGAAACGTCGTTCTATTTCCTCATCCTTCTTGCGTGCTTCTTGACGAAGCCATTCATAGGTCGAGAAGGGTTTCGTCGGTGGACTAGTGTTAAGGTTTTTAGAGAGTAACATCATCACTGTCGACACGCAGGAGCATTACGACGAACCTTGCCAGTGTCCGCAGCAACTTCTTCTTTGCATTTTCCAAGAAGGGAACATCTGCATACTGGAAGTTGTATGAGAACAACAACTATCGTGTATCCTTAGACGACGCACATCGGAGAACGAATGACGGTGTGATAAGCTGGGTGTATCTTCCTTCAGGCGCAGGTCGGTCAAAGACGCCGAGGCTAGAACAAGACATGAACACGAGACATGAGCCGAGGGTAATTTTGTGATACGCACGCGACAGGGTGTCACGATCGTCCAGATGCTGGAGTCGGGCTTGGTAATCAATGTACGCTAGTACAAGCTAATAAATATTCGAGCTCGACAAGCAAAAAAGTACTTTACATTTGAAGTCCTCATAATTCGACTTGAATCCTAAACAAAATGAAAGTAAGACAATCGCAACGAATGATAAAGGGATGTGCAGTACCGCTTGCTCGTTTAAGATCGAACAACTCCTTCATCACGGCTTCTCTATCTTTCATTCTGTCCTCTTTTACTTTGGCTTTGTGCTACGAATGAATGAAGCGGTAAGCGTGGGGTGACGCTATCCTGCAGACACAAGAAAGCACACCTTTCGAGCATATATGTGCTCTTTACTTTTCCTCTGACTTAAAATGTTATTTATCTCCTCCGCCTTCCGGCATTGCTGTACAGAATCGGCCAGAAGGATATCCCCTGTCTGATGGCGGGGCAAGACAGTTGAATGAGGAACAGATGTGAGCCCAGTGGCAGATGTTGATTGTAGTGAACTGCCAGAACCATGAGGAAGATCGAGAGTTTGCATGGAATATTGATCGGATGGGAAAGAGGACGAAAGGCTGGCGTGCTCCGTTCGAATGTGATACTGGTGTGGATAAAATTCGTTTGGTATCAGCAGACAAGGAGGAGAAGGGGGGTCAGAAGGAGAAGCTGTATGTACTTGGCGAGGGCGAGGGCGGGGTGGGGGTGGGGGTGATCGTCGGAGCCGTGGTGAACGGTTAGGCAAGGGTGTTGACGGAGATGCACGCGATCCCCAAATCTTTATTGTCTCTGAGGCGAGTTCGACTACCTCGCGTGCTAGCTGTGTCCAACGAGCGGTCAGTCCGGAGTGAGTTGTAGCGGAGGCTCTTTGTTCGACGCGTGGATGTTTCGGTTGCCTGGTCGGGAGAAGAGGATCAGATGCCTCCCTTTTCCGAGCGTTGAGCATGGAGGGGGAAAGTCTTTGCTTGAGCAGTGTCGCGCCGGCGACAGCGTCGAGTAAAGTCCGAGAGTGACCCAGTTCAACTTGGTCCCCGTCACCAAGTGGCATTCCAGTTCACTTTTCCCACGGTACCTTGCCCTTGTGACCTTCTTAACGGAAAAGCATCACACAGCCCGCTTGGCTCAGTTGGTTAGAGCGCAGGTCTCATATCGCAAATATGAGTAGCTTGATAGTTACGCAATCCTGAGGTCGCAAGTTCGAACCTTGCAGCGGGCACTTCTTTTTATGATGCTTGTCTATTCAGTCCTGGATTGCCGAAAGGCTGGGGGAATCTGTGGAGAGTGCTGCCCTCAGAAACGGGTGTATCCTGATATTGTTCCCGTAAGTTTAAAGATCAACTTTACCAGCGATATCAATATCTCCGTCTAAAAGGATACAGACGGTGACGGAATTAATCATAGTCGAACGGCTCACATACTTACGATGCTGGCAGAGAGACTCGTTTTAGTCAAGTCCAAGTCACGTGGAACATTGGCAGTGACACTTTCAAGTTCTCGACGGACAACTCAACTTCCACAGTGTAAGACAGCCTGGGACGTGTGTATTTGGGAACCCAATTGACAACATTCGTATTGTGATGGCCTCAAATCCATCCCTCCGTGATCTGTATAGTCCTCCGTCAACCCAATGGACATTTGTTCCACCCCCTTCATCAAGCGTACCAACACAATCCGCCACCAATGCTTCATTCGCCTCCCATCAATGGACCACCCGTCCTGCTCCAAACTCCATATTTGACCTTTCTCCCTCCTTGAGTGTCGGCGAGCCTTTGTCGCTCGACGTTTCTCTCCTCTTCCGTTCGCTGGTAGCTTCGGCCTTGCTCCAGTATAGCAGCACTGCCATGGCAATGCCTTTGGAAGTTGGAAAGTTGCTTCTCCAGATTCAATGGGTTCCAAAGGATGCACTCACTCAAGAACCTGCGGATGAAGCAGAAGAAGAAGCGGAAACAGTGAGTTGAATGTTACTTCTGTTCCGACAATATCTAATCAGCTGACGCGTCTCGTAGCTTAGCGAAGCAACAAACGAAGAGGAGTCATATTTTGTTGAACCTGGTACTATCCCGACTCATCGTCCAGCACCAAAACTCGTGGACGACAGGGGATATATGATTAGGACATCTGTCATGGAAGACGGGACGCGCCCAGAGTATATCATTCCAGTTGGCAGCGCTAGTACCTCGTGGGGTATGATTAAACGGCTCATTAACTTTCATGGTGAAGGATGGTTGTCACTATGGAAAGGTAATGATCTCACGAAATCATGGAATCGCTGCCGACTCTGTTCCTTTAGGCCTGTTCACATCATGTATTCACGACGTTGCTTTCGCAAATTTACAGCCCCTTGTCGACAGTGTCTTACATTCGCTATTCCTCTCGTCGCAGGGTGGCTTCTACCGGCCGTCTCCGCTGCTACCGGTAGCTTCACACGTCCTGACTGGCTTTCTGTTGTCGCCCCTCGACCTGGTCCGCACGCGCCTGATCGCTCAGTCGTCAATGCCGCGGTACAAGATGTATACAGGGCCTATCCACGCTCTCTCTGACATTTTAGCCAACGAGGGTGGTCTGAGGGGTATCTACCTGCACCCTCATCTCCTGATACCGACCCTACTTGAAACCGGACTCCGATCATTTATGCATGTTGCATTACCCGGCATCATTGCACCACGACTGTGGCTTGGTCCTTATGTTGCAGCGGATACGCACCCCGTCGCATGGGCATTCACGGAGGTTCTGGTGGGATGTGCGAGTCTGTTAGTGACCTTGCCAGTTGAGACGGTCCGCCGAAGACTACAAATTCAGACGCGCGGGACAGCACAGCCACTGCGTACCTGCGTAGAGACAAGACCTGTGCCATACAACGGTATTGTGGATGCATTGTGGCACATCTTGACAGAAGAGAGATCAGATTTGCCAATAACGCGTCCGCGGAGGAAAAGAATGGTCGAGAAGGAGAAGCGTGAAGAAGAAGGAGCGGAGGTGGAGGCTAGAGAGAGCTGGCTAAGGAGGACTGGTGTTGGACAATTGTACAGGGGACTGGGAATGCGCCTTGCTGCGAGCGTCATCGTTTTCCTGCTCGCCGTTGTTGGCGGCGGCGAGGATGTCGACGGCGGATGGGCGGAGCTGTGATGGCCGGGTTATTAGCTCCATATGGAAATGCGCCGAGCACGGATCCATTTGGGTTCATATATTTGTAAGCGCTTAAATATAGCAATGCTAGCCCCCTCGCGTATTGTCACTACTACTACTTTAATCCCTGTTTACTCCTTGTTCGTTTCCCTGCGCGCTCCCTCATCGTCGCCTACAATGGCGACCAACACCTCCCAGGACGACGCCATACAACATCAAACCCATCAGGAACACGTAGCATCCGACCATCTACATGACATACTCTCCAGTGATGCCTCTAGGGGCGCTGCCGTCCACTCCTTCACTCCAGCAGCATCTCCCCAAGCCAAGGCTGCAGCGACCAGCGAGGAGGTCGACAAGACCATCACACGCGCCGCTACAGACGCCGAACCAACAAACGCGAGAGGTGTGTTGTTTTGTACTCCGCTCGTGAGTTGGCCAACACCCCTCCTTCATTCAGAACTTCCAGTAGCCACTGGAAACGGGCATAATATCTTACCAACAATCAATGTTTCTGATGCTGGAGAAGCAACAAAGGAAAAACTTGAGCCCCGTACTCCACTTCCCCCGACGACGCCAGGAGACTATCCCCCAGGCCTTGTCCCCGTTGTCCCCGACTGGTATAAAGTTGGATGGCGTGCCGCCGCCAATATCGATGCCCCTCCCCCTGAAGAGGGAGAAGAAAAGGACAAGTCTATCCTTGGACTTTTCTTGCACGAACAATTCTATGGTGCCTGGTACCATAACGCTGCACTCATTTTCTTCGTGCGTTTTACGTTGTTTGTTCTTTACTTTGTCTCACGTCCTGGTAGGCTGTATTTGCGTCTCACTTCCTGACACGCTTCAACCTTGGGTGGGGATGGTTGTTCATCCTCTTGGCGATCTGTAACACGTACTATGTCAACTCTATGTCGCGCGTACGCCGTCGTGCTCGCGATGAGATCCAGCGTGAGCTCGTTAAAACCCGACTGGCATCCGAGCACGAGAGCGCCGAATGGTTGAATCATTTCCTTGACCGTTTTTGGCTCATCTACGAACCCGTCCTTTCCGCTTCAATGGTGTACTCCATTGATCAGGTTCTCACTATAAACACTCCCACATTCCTTGATTCCTTGCGCCTCACTACTTTCACCCTTGGTACAAGAGCCCCACGAATCCAAAGAGTCAGGACCTTCCCAAATACGGAAGACGACATCGTTTTGATGGACTGGGAAATCTCGTTTACTCCCAACGATGTGTCTGATCTGACTCCTCGCCAAGCAGCACGGAAGGTTAATCCTAAAATAGTGTTGTCCGCGAGGATCGGAAAAGGTCTAGCATCTGCCGCTATGCCCATTTTGATTGAAGATATCTGTTTCAGCGGTCTCATGAGGGTCAAAATGAAGCTAGTGTCTAATTTTCCTCATATACAAATTGTGGATCTCAGCTTCTTGGGGAGGCCTGTCATCGACTACGTCCTCAAGCCAGTTGGTGGTGAGACATTTGGTTTCGATATCGCTCATGTCGGTGCATCTTGCATATGTTCACTCAAATACTGATCCCCGTGGCAGATTCCTGGACTCTCTGAGTTCATCCGTGAAATGATCCATGCAAGTATTGGACCCATGATGTATGATCCGAACGTCTTCACGCTGAATCTGGAGCAACTCTTGTCTGGTATTCCGCTAGATGCGGCAATTGGTGTAATCCAAATAACCTTACATGCCGCCCGAGGACTCAAGTCCAGTAAGATCGGTGGGGGCTCACCAGATCCCTTTGTCGGTGTCAGTATCAACAACCGTCAGGAGCTCGCAAGGACCAAGTACAGGCACTCCACGTCTGTGCTCTCCCCTCGTCTCTTCGATTACCTCACTAATGGCCGCACAGCTACAACCCGACTTGGGTGGAAACCAAGTTTATTCTTGTCAATTCTCTGCAAGAGCAGCTAGTACTCACCGTGTTTGATTACAATGAGCGCAGGAAACACACGTCCCTTGGTGCCGCACTATTTGAAATGAATAAACTCGTTGAAGATGCTGTCTTCGAAGGTGTTGAACTGCCAATCCTAAAAGACGGAAAGGACCGTGGACTGATACGATTCGACGTCTCTTATTACCCTGTGCTCAAGCCCCAGATAGTTGACGGCCAGGAGCAGCTACCAGAAACGAGTTTGTACAATATTTTTGACCTGAACCATCCAACTCAACCCTATTTTAGATGTTGGCATTGTTCGATTGACTCTTCACCAAGCTAAGGAGCTTGACGCGTCGAAGTCGCTCTCTGGAGAATTAAATCCTTTCGTTAAGGTCTATCTTGATTCTGATACTTCTCCCATTCACAAATCGCAAATCATCAAACACACGAACAATCCAGTCTGGGAATCCAGTACCGAATTCCTGTGCTCGGATAAGCATTCTTCGATGATCACGGTGAACGTTGTGGACGAACGGGACTTCTTGAAGGACCCCGTGGTTGGGTACATGTCTGTGCGCCTCGGGGACTTACTTACATCGCAAACTTCGGAGGGACGAGACTGGTGGCCCTTGAGCAAGACTGGTAAAATTAGGATTAGCGCGCAGTGGAAGCCGCTGCACATGGCAGGTGCTCTCAGTGGGGCTGCCCAATACGTTCCACCTATTGGTGTTGTGAGGCTTTGGCTTCAGAAGGCAACGGATGTCAAGTGAGTTGTTTGTATTGTCACGAAGACGTTAGCCTGACACTTTTTTCAAGGAATGTGGAGGCTGCCCTTGGTGGCAAGGTCAGTCCACCAAGACATCGCGCAGAGTAGGAAGTCTGACACACTCTCAGAGTGATCCCTATGTTCGAGTTCTGGTTAACAACGCCATCCAAGGCCGCACAGAGGTCATCAACAACAGTATGTGCCAGGTTCTCTCCAACACGCCAAGGGCTTATCCCGAGATATTGCAGATCTGAATCCTGTATGGGATCAAATCATTTATATCCCTGGTATGTCTTCTTCGTTGCGCACCTTTGAAATGATGATGACCAGATTATGTAGTGCATTCGCTGAGAGAGGTTGGCAAATCTTTACTTTTTAAAGCTCAAGCTGATCACTTTGCAGTCCATGTTTATGGAAGTGATGGATTATCAGCACCTGACAAAGGTAGTGATGGCACTTCCTTTACATTCACGTTAATGAACACTATTTAGGATCGTTCCCTCGGTTCTGTCGAGCTTCGCGTCCATGACCTCGCCCAGGAGTCATCGACTGATTCCCAATTTCGTCACGAGTCCACTGGTAAAAAAGAAGTTGTTCAGCCCATTCGACTTGATGGGGAAAACACATTCAAAGGACAACTTCACTTCGTCGCTGAATTCATCCCTACTTTGGCTCTCAAGCGTGTCAGCTTTGAGGCAGGAGAAAATGAGATCCAAAGGGCCGCAAAAGCAATGAATGGTGTAGCTGGTGGCGATATTGCCGCAGATGTTGGGTCTTCCTCGTCTTTGATATTAACACAGACCCCCACGGTCGATCGCCCCATGACGGAGCTGGGCACGCATGCACCAAAGCCATTACATGACACCACCATTGCTGATGTATCAGAGCCCAAAGCCCAAGAAGATTCGGAAAAAGAGGGAGAGGAAGAGGGATCTGAGTTAGAACTTGACAAAGAACAGCTTTTGAAGCACCGTACGTCGACTTTACCTATAATTTACGCGAAGCTCACTTTATGTTCAGAGTCCGGTATCATCATCTTCAATATCCTGTCAGGCAAACTTCAGAAGAAAGCGCGCTTGGAAGTTCTCCTAGATGATGGGTATTGGCCAGCTTTCAGTACGATCAAGGCTCGCAGTACGCATGCACAATGGCAACATGTAGGGGAAGGTTTTATCAAAGAGCTCGACTTTGGTCGCATCTGGTTGCGGCTGAATGAAAATGCGGAAGGTGACAAAGACGACATCGTTGCTGAATGGAAAGGTAGCGCGAAGACGTTTTTGCAAGCAACGCTGGTTAGTTGGATCGATCTAATATCACCCCGTCTTAACCTAGTTCATGCGCAGGATCGTCCCCAATCATTTTTCCTGAGTGATGTGGAAGATGAGGACAAAATTTCTACCGTTGAGATCGAAGCACGTTATGTCCCCGTCCCCGTCAAGTTGGAACCAAGGGAGAGTATCAACAGTACGTGACTCTACCCCACAGTTGGGATGTCCCTGACGATGTACCCAGATCAAGGTGTCCTGCGTGTTGAGTTGATCGAAGGCAGAGATCTGATAGCCGCTGATAGAGGAGGTATGACGTTACATGCATGCCATTGCTCACCGATGACACGTTGCTCAAGGTAAATCTGACCCGTTCGCGGTATTCACCCTCAATGGCTACAAGGTATTCAAGTCAGACACGAAGAAAAAGACTCTACATCCTGATTGGTCGGAAAATTTCTCTGTCAATGTGGTAAGTTGACATACTCTCTCAGTTTTGCATTATCCAATTTCTCCTAATCCAATGTCTCCTAGCCCTCTCGGGTTGCTGCAGACTTTTCAGTGGAAGTATTCGATTGGAATCAACTTGAACAGTCAAAGACCTTGGGAGTTGGCAGGATCACCTTGGATGATCTGGAGCCTCTCGAATCTGTGGAACGTGTCGTTAACCTGTCAACGGAGAAACATGGCGACAAAGGACAGGTATTTATCCGGATGACATTTGCGCCTGAGATCATCGCCAAATCGCGCAAGACCACATCCACGTTCTCTGCTGCTGGTCGTGCAATGACCCAACTCAGTGCACTGCCGATGGGGGCAGGCAAAGGTGTCATTCATGGTGTAGGGGGTATTCTCAAAAGGGACTTCTTTCACCAGGACATCCTTCACCGTGACAAGTCATCCGAACGTCTTGTCCCACCCGCAGAGCCCCTTCCCGAACACTATGAACAGACAACGCGCGACTCTGCCGTCTTCCCATCAACAGAATCAGGTCCTCGTGGCACAGGTGGTCCTCCCTCCGAGCCCGGATCGTTGCGCGTAGCCGTGTTGAATGCGAAGGGTCTCCCTGGGGGGGACATGAAACCTTATGCCACATTGCGGGTCGGCGATAGAGAATTCAAGACCAAGCATGGGGCCAAGACTTCGGCGCCGGAGTGGTGTGTGGCAACTAGTATTAGTTGATGTCTCGGGCACTGAATGATGACAGGAACGAGTCGTTTATCTTCGCTGCCAGTGCGCGTACGCCGAGAATGCACGTGTGGATCTATGACCATAAGACACTTGGCAAGGATAAGCTGATTGCGGAGGGCGAAGTTGATGTTTGTGTCTTCTTTGAACTCCGTCAGAGTTCTCGCATTCTGACATGGCCACATTAGATTTGGAACCATATTCTCCCCGGTCGAAACACGATGGCTGATGTGTCGCTCGACCTGCGCGAAGCTGGTCAGCTCCGTCTACGGCTTGAGTTTGACGGAGATGCCAGTCCCAATCATCACGATGGTTCCATCCCCGAACGTCATCTTGCGTCGCCGTCTAGGTTTAGCATCAAGGGCCGTAGACCCGATGATGGTTGATGATGAAGACCTTGAGTTTCATATTTTTGGTACTCATCTTGAGGTTGATGCGCTCATATAGTCTATGCTGATTCACCATAACTATAATTTCTTGCTTTATTTGCTTTGATATTTCACCGTGGACCTGGACGCAATGCTGTCTTGTATGACGATTCTTTCCTTTGCAATACATCTCAGCTCCGGGAAAAACAAATGATGGATAGATGCTCTTTTCCGGCTCGTCTTTGTAGTGCAATCTAGAACAATATCAGTGAGACCACGTCTTGGAAAACGGCACGCACCCGACTATGCATGTTGAAGTTTTTCCGCATCCTTTGACAAATTTCTGGGATATTGTTCTGTGCTAGTGCTACGAGATAAAACTTGCCGCAGCCCGACAGTAATTCCTGCCCTCTACTTGTAGGTGGTCTGTTACTCGCGAGTCGAGAGGACATACTTCGACGTTGTCGAGAAAACGATTTGTTACTTCCATGCCATCTAGTCCCCCTGCCCAAGACCCAGCGATGCCAGCACTACCTTGCGCGTGGAAGGATTCTCCATGGTCCGTAGGAACGTACGGGGGGTTAAACAATATGATGTCGACGCAATGTCGTAACCGAGTTAGCATTGGCCTAGAAAGATCACATGTAATTGGGTTGAGAGGAACCTATATCACCTTGAACTTGAGTAAAGATTCACAAAGACTGGTTATGGGAAGAAGCCACCTTGTTCTGCTTTCCTGTAGCAAAAGTGCAAACTGAAGCGTGTTGGTTGATGTCAGTGCAGAGGTAAACTGGTGCGAGCATCGATAAATGGGCGTCACGAGTAGTCGAGGATACTGACGTGCATTTGTTGGTCCCAGAATTGAGCCCAGGAACGCAGACACGCAGCCGGACCCAGAGCTAGGCTGGCTCTTCAGAGAAATGGTTGCATATATGGATGTGTTCTTACCCTATTTCAAGGCATATCAGCGGCTGTTGGGCCTTGAGTTGCTGCACATCCTTTTCAAGACTGTCTAGAAGCAGAAAGGTGTCCTCTGTAGGAATGTCAGTCGTTGACCGGCACCTGACTGTAAGTGAAGCTGGCCTGCTGGGTCATATACGCGGAGCTTGTCGTCGTTGGAGAGATGTGATAGATCTGGTGTTGGGATCATCGTAGACGAAGATAAGATCAACGGATCACGTGTCTCGACGCGTCACAAACGCGCGTCCAACTCTGACTCTAATTCTAACCATGGCTGGCCGTGCAAAGGCATCCGCGCCGGCGACCCGCGCTTCAACGCGAACAAGGACTCCAGCCGTCCCCTCGCCAAGTCCACCCCCCGCCATCAAAGCGATCAAGGCAAAGGTTTCCACTCGATCAACCGCCGCAACAAAGACAGCAATCTCTACAAAGCCTCTGACAAACAGACACAACCTACATAATGTAAAGCCTACTGCATCCAAGAGAGCCGGAAAAACACCGGTCGCAAAGTCAGCGGAACAAGAACCAATCATGGTATGTACTAGTACGTATGCTAGTGACAGCATCAAAATCAAAATCACCTTGGAAAGGCGTATCTTCGCATAAGGCCACGTCTGGGTGACGATGAGCCGGCCACCATGCCCTACTTGGATCCTTTGTCGGACACTGCAGTAAGGATGACCGATCCATCCAGCGAGAGCCGTGGAGCCCCCGGGGTGTATTATCGAGCGTCAACGATGCCTCCTTCTTCGATTTACACGTTCTCTCATGTCTTCCCTCCCTCTACTCAGCAAGCCGACTTCTTCGCGAAAACGACACTTCCCCTTGTTCAGGACCTGTTGGATGGACAAAATGGTCTTCTCTTTGCGTATGGGGTCACCAACTCTGGAAAAACCTACACTATCCAAGGTGGAAATGAGCATGGCTCCGGTGGAATCCTGCCAAGGACACTAGACGTAATATTCAACAGTGTCGAGGGTCTACAAAGTGACGGACAGGTAAGTACGTCTGTGCAGCGCGAAATGAACCTGCTAACGAAACAACAACAGTTTCGCCCTGTCCGACTCTATGGGGTAGGGGAGGCTGATCCGTCAGATTTCACCCCTCCTTCTGTCGACATGAATGTTCCAAGTGAGCCAGCCCTAGCTGAGGTTCTGGCCGAGCATATGGCGTCTTCAGACGAGTCTACCCTCCACGCTGATCCGACGGTAATCAAACTTGATCGCAACTACGAATATTCCGTCTGGATTTCTTACGTGGAAGTATACAACGAGAAAGTCTACGACCTCCTTGCCTCGGCCAACGACGATAAGGAAAATGAAGAGATGGTGGTTCCACGTAGCATACCAAACATCCCAGGACAAGGCGCAAACCCGGTTGTCGTGACCCGAAAGGCACTTGCAGTGAAACCTTGCCCCGCGCATGACGCGATGGATGACAGTGGAGCTGTAAATGTAGGGAGGTATATTTCCGGACTCAAACAGTTTCGCGTTGCCAGCGCCGCACAAGCCAAATCTCTCGTTAAAATCGGGCAACTGCATAGGCGTGTGTTTGGAACGCTCGCCAATAGTCAAAGTAGTCGAAGTCACAGTATGATCACCATAAAGATTCTCAGAAATCATCGTGGTGACCGAGATGTAGGCTTCTGCCCCCCTCCGCATGGCTAGTATCCACTCATCTTGTGCTAGGATCCAACCTCAGTGCAAATATCACGACTCACCCTTGTTGATCTGGCTGGGTCGGAAAGGACGAAGCATACTCAAACTACTGGTGACCGACTTAAAGAAGCGGGCAACATCAACAAGTCTCTCATGGTTCTGGGGCAATGCATGGAGGTAACTAGATGTTGCCTCGAACAGACCACAGTTTGACCATCCTTGTAGGTTATGAGGTCCAACCAGAAGCGCTTGGCTCAAAGCCTCGCCAACCCAGGCCAGAGCGATACCAGGGACATAAAAAGAGCATTGGCTGTGGTACCATTCCGCCACAGCAAGTTAACTGAGATTCTCATGGATTACTTCGCTGGCGATGGCAGAGTCGTACGTCTCTCTTTTCCGATCGAGTCGATCACTGATTTCTCCTGATAGGCTATGATCGTGAATGTTAATCCATACGACACGGGATTTGACGAAAACTCGCATGTTATGAAATTCTCCGCTTTGGCAAGAGAAATATCAACAGTAGTGAACAATGCCCCCATACCTCGCGTTCATACCAGTCCTACCAAACCCAGTGCAATTAAACCAGGGCATTCCGGATTGCCACGTGCAATCACACGAAAGGTGACAATATCGAGCTTCGGGCCAGGAAAGAAGGTCAGTGAGGCGCACCTAGAAGTACTTGAAGGTAAGTATGACTGCCTGAGCTTTCTAGCGGCTGCATAATGTTCAATCCAGAGGACGAAGAGGCAAACGATGACCGGGAGGAAGATAGTGATGACGAACCAATCAATCCATTAGTGGATGCCCTATTCGATGAAATCGAGGACCTGCGTCTAAGGGTATGCATGGAATCGAAACTACTCCGATCAAATCCGTAATGGCCTCTTTGCAGCTTTATGAAGCAGAAATGCGGTGTGCCTTGGTGGAGGCGGAAACACGGGAGGAAGTCATGAGGGAGATGGAAGAGAGGATGCGTGCTGTCGAGAGAACCTACGCGCTAAGGCTCATGAGTGAGGTGCGCCAATATAGTATTCAGCGGATATGTTTTGCTTATGGAGCAAGACAGGTTGAACGTAACGAGCGAAAAATGGACGCAAAAATTGACATGCTGCATCAAGCTGGCTTGCTTGGAACGGCAAAGAAGACAGTGGAGGTATCACATTCAGAGAGCGAGATTGAAGATATTGTGGAAGACGTGAGTTGTTCGCATGTTGTGATGGACCCACGAACCGAACCAACTCAGTCTGCGCCCGAGGACTCTGACCAGGAGTATGAAACGGATGCCGAGTCGGAGATGCCTTCCTCTCCGCTCCAAGGGAAGAGCAATCCTATCACAAGTAAAAATATGGGACATTACAATGCACAGACGGAGGCAGACGGGGAGACGAACGACCACGCAAATGATGCTATCTCACAGAATACGGACTCCGAAGATGGAGATGAAGCTGAGGATATAGTGCTGTCGACCAACGATGATGCCTCAGATGACTACATTCCTCCCACGACTGCTAAGAACACCAAGGACCATAAGAGAGGCACTCGGGACAAAGTTTCGAAAAAAAGCACGGGCAAAAGGTCAACGAGGTCGGTATCCAAGCTTGAGCAAGAGATTCAGTGTCTCTCTATAAGGGGAGATGCCTTGGCTGAGGCGGATGATTCGGTCGTCATTCTGCCAAAAAGAAAGTTCCGTCAGGCAACCGTGGAAGTCGGAGGTCCAGGTACTGAGGATGTCCCTGGTAAAGGAGAGGTGGACCCCACAAAGAAAAAAAAGAGGTGCGCAGGTTGAAGATGGCTTTTGCGGGGTTCTCAATCAGGATCTAGGCAACTAGGGAAGAAGAATATAGTAACCGAAGACGAGATGGAAGAGGTAGTTGGGGCGATGGAACATAGGTCGCTGAGGAAGTCGGTCAGACGGATGGGAAGAGGGGGTTAATTCATTAATGAGGTCATGTGACGAGACGCGTCGAAATATCACGTGATACTGTTATTTAGTCGATCACTCGGAGTGATCTGAACCAAGCCATGACACCTTCGCGGCGAAACTCATTTGCAGTCGCTAACAAGAGCCAAGCTCACCCTGGCAGAAAGCGTCGTGCTCATTCCATTGCTCCCGGCGATCCCCTCAGCCCAGCAGCCAGAGCCCGTCGCTCCCTCGTGCGTCCTTCTCTTTCTCCATCTCCCCCATCTAACTTGTCTCAGGCTCCCAGGAAGAGCATCCTCAAGGCTGCAGTTGATGCTGACGATGTAACCCAATCCATGGATATGACTCGCGACTACCGCGAAGACAACCCCACTCGCAAATCCCTGGGTAGGCGCGTCAGCTTTGCCAACCATGCTCACGTACGCCTCTTCGAAGTACCGGATCACAACACAAACAGCACCACCTCTCCCCAGTCGTCGCCTGCTGCCGAACCAGGCCCTGACACTCCCCGGGCCACAAATGACGAGAATGTATATCCAGGCGCACAGAGGTCTCGACGCCGTAGCTCTGCTCGCCACTCAGTTGCCTTCAGCGAGGGCGGTGGAGAGGAGTCGATGGACATGGACTCGGATGACACAGCCTTTTCCCCGTCTGCTTTCTTCAGAACCGGCAATGAGGGCCCCACGGATGACGAGCTCAATGACCTGGACGGTCCGTCTGACGGTGATGACATGGACGTGACAGAGGTGGTCCCCCGAGATTTTGTCAGGAAACGGTCACTATCTCTGGGTATTTCTCGGCAGCCACTTGCGAATCTTTCCATACCCCAACCATCTCCAGACGCTCACAATGACCAGGAGGATATTTCCAACGAGACGTCCTACGTCGAAGAGGATTCTGCACAGTCGCAATCTTTCACCTCGGAAGGTGATGTGTCTCAACCGATGGAGTTCACGGTTCCCCTCATTCGTCCGCCCGAGCCACCAAGCGAAGCATGGTTGGCTCTTCGCTCCGCCACGCACTCAGGAAACACACCGTATATCCCGTCGTCGGATGATGACGGGGGGGATGATGGTGGCGATGTACAAGAAATGGAACTGACTGATGCAGTCTCGAGGCTACAGGCGGCTCGAGCTTCTCTTGGGCTTAGTGAGGCTCCTGTTGAAGAAGGAGAGAACAGCTTCACAAGCACCGAAGATAGCTTTATGGACGAGGGCGTCGGTGATGGGGAAGATGGAAATCAAACTGTCAACGTCACCCAACTCATGAGGCGTGTCAGCCTTGGGCCGGGTGCAGATTCCACCACAACTTCGGTTTTCAGCAGCCAAGAACAGTCGAAGGACGAAGCAATTAACCAAGCAGTTCCTGAAATCCCACCCTCCATTCCAATCGCTCATTCGCAAGAAATTTACCCAGCAATTCCTGAATCACCTCCATCCGTTGCTACCATCGCTGACCCTCCAGCATTGTACCCAGAAATATATGCCGGTGACAATGCCATCGCTTCTGCTGTACCTGCGGCGGAACCAACATCATCGTCAGACACTCCCGTTTTCAGCGCTCCTCAACCTACCGTATCCGAGCCGCAATCTGTGCAATCTGGAAATCTTCCACAGTCCACAGCCGTCCTAGAGCCCTTGAATTTCACGTTTACGCCGAAACCACGCGCTCCCGCATCCCCTGTCCGTTCTCGTTCGTCTTCTCCCACTAAAGCACCTCCGTCACCAAGAAAGTTTACCGCAGCGTTTGCTCCCCCTGTTATCCGCCCTTCTCCTCATAAGCGACTAAATGAAGCCATTGACACTGATCATGGTTCACAGCCAAGCCCAGCCAAGCGGCCCGCCGGTACAGAGAGACTATCAATTACTCCAGGGCGTGGTACTGGTGCTGTTCGGGTTCTGTTGTCTCCATCCAAAATGTCGCCGCTCAATATGGTACCATTTCATCTCGAGGGACAGCGTGATGCTGGGCCAAGCAAGCGCGCTTCGGTTGGTTTTCGGCGGCCATCAGGGTATTTCGCTCAGCGGAAAAGTCTGGGCACTGTAGTTCCCGATTCGACGATGGCAACAAATGCGGGGCCTACACTCCCCAGTCGAATTTCGCCTATCAAGAAAGCTGCTGTTTCGCTGGGGCGAAAGAGCGTTGGGTTTACCGGGGAAGATGGGAGTAGGGAAGATGCCACCAATCGTGAATCAACCTCACTGACAGTGGTTGACGACCTGGAAGGACAGGAACAGTTTTCTAAACGTTCCTTTTCGCTCGGTGACACACCCATTCGCGCATCCCCTCGTCGAAAAAGTCCGACGCCTATACCTGATGACCTGGATCCACAACCTACCCATAACGACGAAGTACAATGGAGAGGTGAGGTAGGAGAAGAGGACGTAGATGATACTCAAGGACCCCAGATATCCATTGAACAATTCTTTGAGATGACAGGTATCCGATTCATGGATGACATTGCTGCACCTCGTCGTTCGATTGTCCATCCCTCCGTTCTGCGTCCTTCACGGAGGGCATCTACAGAAGCACAGATACCCCTTGCGGAATATGTGGTTGCAATGGCTGTAAACGTTCCCCAACTTGAACTCTACAGTCACGTCAGCAAAGACTTGCAAGCTTGGGTTGAGCGGATCAAGGAGATACACGGGGAGGCGGAAGAGGAAGTCCAGAAAGTGACGCCTCCGCTTTTTCAAGAATTCGTGACTACCGATCAGAGCGGGCAGGCTGAGTTGTTGCACCAGCTCAAATTAATCAAGGCGCACAACCATGCGCAGGCCAAGTCAGAATGGTATGACTGGAAGACACAGTGGGTCGAACAGCTGTACCAGAAGGCAGATGAGGGTTTCAAGAACTTGGAGGCGGTAAGTGGCTTATCTCGTTATCCAAGAGTGGTCTCATGATTTGCCTAGGATGCTAAATCCCTCGAAGGAATCATACATCAAGCACAAGACATAGTTCCCTCTTTACAGCAGGAGTATGACGAACTCGTGACGGAGCTCACGAAAGAGAGGGCTGAAGTAGCAGAACTCGACGGGTGCGATCAAAACTACTTGAACGAGCTGAAAGCTACCATCGCTGAACAAAGGTGTGTGTTTATACTGTCTCGATCTGTGGTAGCGGTTTTCACAAAGGTCCAGTGCGGAGCTCGACACGTACCACGCTGACGTCAAGGAAGCTAAAGCAAAACTTGACCGTCTCCGGGAGAAGCTCAGTGGAGTCGAATCGCAGAAGAAAGAGGTTGCGTCAGTTGTAGAAGATGCTGAACGACGGATCCATATGCAGAGAAACAGCACGCGTGCAGAGATCTTCCAGCTCAAAGGTAAGCTCTGGCCTCAAATATCATTGGCAGAATGCTCAGTCGATAAATAGATGAGCTGGAGGCCCTCGAAAGCTTGCACATGTGGAAGACGACCAGGATTGATCCAGAATTATTTGAATTCATATATGCGTCGACTTATTATGTATCCATTCCTTGCATAAGGTGCCGTCCGGTCGTTGCAGACATACAAATCAGGCGGATCGAGGGCGCCGGCAAGAAGCACAAAGTACTCTTCCCTGTCCTGAGCGCATTGGTGCTACGATCAGCAAACCAGCTCGCTACCCAAGGCGGAGACCAAGACCTTCGCCAGGTGCGGTTCCCATTGCACCTTGACCTCTACGCAGCTGACCGCCGTTGCTGGTAGATCATCCAGCGTCTTGGCGACTTCTGGATGGCTTGCACGCTGCTTCAGACTCAACTGAGACTCGTATCTATCAAGTTCCCCCTCATCATTACAGAAACGCCAACCGGTTTCTCCGCCTCTGCAATGATCCTGTTTGACACTTTCAAGGCCAAGGCTTTGATATCATTCATATTTGATACCCCCGTATTTTCTTCCTGGCCTCGTTTAATCCAATCAATGCGTTGTGATGTGAAGGTATCATACGGGGCCATTGAGTGAGTACAGTCGTGGCCATCATGATATTCAATTCACATACTGATTGCCGTAGTCGAGACAAGATCTTGAACGCTGTTACCGCACGTTTAAAACAGGCTACACCTATCAATAATCACGCATGTTTGTTTGATGCTTGTATGGAGGCTTTGGAATGTTTTGCATAGGATCAACACATATTTTATCTTACACTAAGTGACCATGAAAACTCGTAGCCGATCTTGCATAATGTACTATGTACAGTGCAATCTACAGAGGACATAACTAGGAAGTGGACATGACCAACATGAGATTGGACAAAAGATAGGTATCCTTTAGATTCAAAAACGTGAGTAGGTCGTAAATGTGACCTGCCAACATCATAAGTTGACTTTACTCGAGGGTGAAAAGAGGACCCACATGGATCAGACAAGTAGACCTTGCAACCGCTCCTGGTTGTGATCCAGCACAGCCATGAAGATGTTTAACACTTGACGAGCGGATTGTATGTTGTTCCTCTCATCGTCAGCCTGGTCTTTCACTGAAGACCATAAGCAAGCAGCTTCCTTGGCGACACACGACGCCTCCCAGCTTTTATGCACATTGGCAAGCATGGCGTCCCATGACAAGCGAGCAGCCTGTTGACCTCGTTCAAAACCCGTCTGTACAGCTTGCTCACACCGGGCTTCTGCCTGCTTCAACTCGTCCTGGAGTGATACGGTGAACGCAGCCCGTTCCTCATCCACTCGTTCCCTCGTCTCTACACTGGTGCGCAGTTGTTGCTCGAGAACGGAAATCTGACCGGCAAGCTCTTCCGTCTCTCTGATCCGATATTGCTTCGCAGCATAAAGTTGCTCCTCGAGCTCCTGCAAACGCGAGAGCCTTTCCTTTGCAATAGACTCCGCCTGAGCGATTTGCAAACGAAGGAGAGTAATGGTACCGGAATCTGCAGGCGGTGGCAGTTCAACCGAAGTTTCAAATATTGCGGCTAGGTGATGGACTGCGGGAGAAGGAGTTACATCAGGAAGAAGGACCTGGGAAATTGAACCATAGCCAGAAGGAGAGGGCAAGGCAGATAGATTAGGGGTCTCTGGGACCTCCAGACCTATGGTGCTCACGTTTGGAGAGGGTCCACCTGGGGTGAAAGGAGGCACGACGTCCGCCAACCTGCTCTCCAGGTCTTCTCGCGCGAGGATTTGGGAGCTGTCAACTGCCATCTGCTCCCAGGAAAAGATCGAACCACGATTTTGATCATTACCGCGACCTCTCGGCCGTAATGCTGGCGAGCTCTCTGACGGAGGTAACGGCGACAAATACGACAGGTTGGCACGAGTTGGAAGGAAGCTGGACGGACGGGGGGGAGTCTGAAGCTCTGAGTCTGTGGATTGATGTGTTGTTGTACGAATCCTCGGGATTGCAGGGGTCGGCGCTGCGAGAGATGCCACTGGAGCGAGAAGTAGTTCAACATCCCCGATTTCCATGCTGTCCTCGCTGTTCCCGTCATCGCTCTGCGAAGGTCTCGCCAAACTGTCTTTGCCATTACCGCCAAGACTGATGACGGGAACCTGCCGCGTGTGATGGGCAAGTGGAGACTCGGGAGGCTGACGCAAAGTGCCTCTCAATGGACTCGAGTTTTGACTAGACGCTTTCGGACGACCAAAGCCAAACGCATTCTTGAGAGAGGTGGGGTTCAAGGGAGAAGGAGAAGGATGAGTGCGAGATGAGCTGCATGACGAGGCCGAGGAGGGGGGTCGCGTAACCGTGGCTCGCGACGGGGACGAAGTTACAGCAGTCTTGACCGTTTTGGCTGGTCTCGCGGATCCAGCGCGGGCTGGAGACGAACCAGATTTTGCGGAAGACGATTGAGCAATCCTGGACTTGGTAGGAGTAGAGGGTGCAGTCGGACTGGGGAGATTGACTTTGACCGCCAATGCTCTGTGTGGCAATGGACTAATAGGCCTCTCAACCTTGTCCGCAGGGGAACGCAGAGAACCTCTGCCCTTGAGTGAATCCTTTTGTTCACCATCATCCTCTTCTGAGGTGCTGAAGCGTCTCCGAGTCCCCACACGAACGGGGGAAAGGGGTTTCTTGGTCGGCTCAACGATCGCGGACCTAGGCCGATATTTCGGCAATGCAGACGAGATGGTAGAAGAAGCAGTGTTGGAACGCAGTGTAGAGCGTCTAGAAGGGCTGGACGGGTTAGGTTCTGGGGATTTAACGCCATGCTCGTCTGTAGAAGTGCCGTGCTTGAGGAGGGTAGACTGTCTCCTGCGGGTTATGGTCTTGTACGAGGGGCTGTCCTCCTTTCCATGTGGGGGAGTGGGGGACTTTGACTTCTGGGAGATGGTCGCGTGTGAGACTGTGGTGGAGCTCATTAAACTAAGTCGACGAGAGGAAGACTGTTTGGCTTTCTTGAGGGCGCCGTCGCGGTCGCGAGTGTCCTTGTTGATCACGTCGGCGAGAGCCTTTCCAACAGAGGTGAAATTAAGGGAATGGCGCAGAGAGGAGCGTGTTGAAGGTTTGGGTGGCCGCGAAGGCTTGGAAGTGGCTTCGGAGGCCATGAGGACAATCTGCTAGGTGCACTGTGAAAGAGTTATTTAGAGTGTCTGTTCCAGCCAGTTAAAATGTGCTCCGCGTTGTCCACCACGTCGTCGTTGTCGTTGTCGTCGCCGTCGTGGTCAATGTTGAAAACCAACCAGAGTGGCAATAGTCGGTGTTTGTATTTGTCGGTCACCACATAAATCTACCTACTCCCGCGCGTTCCATGTACAAAAACACGTAGATCGTCGCGCCATTTATTACCCCATACCACAGGCCCTCGACCAAGAGTCCCACAAAACTCATATCCACTACCTGAGCCCGTAAGAGGATGTAGGGGACCAGGAAATACCGAGGCTCTAAAAGCGGCGTAGGCAACAGTGTTGCGATGCTCGCGAGGGGCAGAACCAGGGTCTGGAGCAATGTTTGGTCGGCAGCTGGTCCATGACGTTGAGGGTCAATTGTCATCCTCATCGATAGTGGTCAAGCCATCTCACCAACACGCAGCCACCACGCCCACGCACATGCTTGATATCCCGGTATAAACAGGTAAGGCACAATCGGATGCAACATGAACACCCGTCGCCATACATAGAATGTATAATGGCGATTATCAGCAAGCAAAAACGGATGGTGGATCCTTCACCGTCCAATGCAGAAATTCAGGTGCGGCGATGCAAGACAGCAGGCGACTCACGTGAACTCGTGCACCGTAAATGCCATGAGGGCTGACAGCAAGGCCGTGAACGCAACTCTCCTATATCCAACTCATCAATGATTTCTCTCCCCGTCAAGACAGACGTACATCTTGGTTCCTAACATGCGGCGAATAACTTCATTTGCAAGCTTCACTGGGCCACCTCGACCAAAAATGAGTGCAGGCCACCCCATCAGCGTCGCAAACGCGATAAAGTAGTACAACTGGGGTACATGCAGCACGGGAACGTGGTTAGCCTTGTCGCCTACGATGTGGAAAGCAATGTTCAATTTCATGGATACAACAAGATTGCCTCCGAGATCCCGTACCTAACACGATGCCGCCATTCCAGAACACGAACGCCCCAAACAAGACCAACACGAGCACGTAGGGCATGAACGGTAAGACTAACTCCGGAAATGCGGCTGGTGCACTCGTGATCGACTGCAGAATGTCGCCTGACAATGTGTCGCAGCTGTAGTCAACAGCTAGAATGGAATCCATATTACTCGCCTGGGACGGCCGACAATGCAGACGGGTCGTGTAGTAGTATATTTCCGCGCTTGAACCGCAGGCGCATAAGCTGGCTGGTGGCAAACGCATACATCACCCATACGATATTCGTTTGACGGAAAAGACAGCTGATGACACCCAGCTGTGGAAGATGAGGGCTAAAGCCAGGATACATTAGCCAATACTAGAAATGAGACCTACCACCGCCGCAGACAGATGCCAGTGTTGTGATGCAAGTACGACCGTTAGTAGGACTGTCACCAGACTGGGAACCTCGGTGTAGTACAGGAATCCATAAAACCAAGCAATTGGAAATGTGGATAAAACGAATGCTTCGAGGCTCGGTGCGAGTAATGGAGGTGGCCGACGGCGCTGGTGAAACACGAGGAGGCGTGTGAGGAAGAGTGGAAGGGAAATCAAGGTGAGGGTCACCGTGAATCGCAACAACGCTAGGTTGCAACGAAACACGAATATGCGATGGAGCAAAACACTGAAAATATAGCTGTGGAGTCGATTGTTTGATGGTCGAGTTGTATCATTGGAACGAAGCAAACTCACAGTCCTGCCGGTGTGGTGATCTTCGGGTCCCAGGTCGACCACTCGTCCCTGCAATACGCCTGTGCTTGCGGGACGTGGAAAGGTTCGTCCTGTCGATTGTCAACGCGGTGGTCAGCCTCTGGACAAACGGGACAACCACACCATGTACGGTGCGACCACTTCATTGTTGAACGCCTTCAACAAGGACAGCGCAACACCACAGTAGACAAGGAAGAAGATTCTCGTGTTTGGCGGCATCTGTTGCAGAGAACGTGGCCAGACCGCGCTCAAGCCTAAGTTGCCAGTGAAGAAGTAAATTGGTTCGAGAATAATACACGACTACTTAGTATCAATTCTCATCAGGTCCGAATCGAGTACTACGCTCGCCAAGTAAACAACTCAGGCGAGCAGAAAGCTATCGACCTTGCCTGTTCACATAAACGCTATCCATCACACTAGTTTGGCAACGCTAAACCATCCCAAGCTGGAATCGGCCGCTCTGCTTGAGGCGTGATGCGAGCACCATGGCGACGCTCCTTCGAGTCACCATAGTCAACGATAGCCGACTATCAGAAGCCCGTGTCAGTGAACAAGCCAACCCATCGATATGCACTTTGCCTACATGCGCGGTTACCCTGTTGTCCCATAATACCACAGTGCCGGGTTCCCACTTCACTCTGGCCTGCAGATCACTGCTTTTGTCGATGTGATCGTACAGGAATTTGAGGATGGTTTCTTCTTCTCGTCAGCGTGGGCAGTTATGACAGTATGCAATACGCTCACCCGACTCTTCACGTTTCAGACCAACGATGCGTCTGGTGAACTGCCTGTTCACATAGAGTGCTTCCTCGCCGGTCACTGGGTGACGTCTCACCACGGGGTGGACATGTTCCACTGGTTCGCGTCTAACTACGCCTCCCCGCTTCCCTGACCGAGAAAAGTTAGCTTGCTCGGCTCCAGAGTGTACCGCGCTCAGTGTTCGCAGGAATGCGACAAAAGGCGGGGATAATTTCTTCAGCGTAGAAACCTGCGACGTGAACAATGTGTCGCCACCTGTCGTTGGTTGTGAGAGCAGGAAGAAGGTTGTGAGCCCAGGGGGCTGGAGTTCGTAGGACACATCGGAGTGCCAGACGGTGGTCGTGATGCTATCTTGGATTTCAAAGTTGAAGGTCGAGTTGGCATCTCTGTTGAGCGGGAAAGAGTTCCAATATAATCAAATAGAGGTCAGAGGGAAGCTGACTTGTATACGAGATGGATTTGTGGGTAATCTTTTGGATGGCCTGAAGTGGGATGAATATGCAACCTGGACGACAGATATGACTTGGCTCAGATCGGGGGTATTAGACGGGGTGTGTAGTTTGAGCGGACACACCTTCCGAAATGACGGCCCCATTCCAGATAAGCTTCTGGTCCCTGGTCGATGAAATCTGACTGCCCCCTGAAGACCATTAATCCACGTCTAGCAACCTATTGTTGGACAATTATGGTACTGCGATCCTGATGATGCTACTGTAGTTTACCTCTAACGCGAGTTGATCCCTCGCATCGCTAACGAGGTCTGTAAGGCGGATTCCTCGGACTTCCGTACCCAAGTTCGGGGTCAGCTCGATGACGCTCGCTGCACCTTTCAAAAAGGCACGGGGATCTGGGTGTTTTACGGCACGAAACCCGGGATCGATGTGTTGGAAGGGGATGAGAGGGGGGTATTTATCCTGAGAGAAATGGGGCAAAAGGTGAGCATACTTGTATGTCTCCTCGTTGAGAGTCAGAGTCTCTGTCGCGATGGCAGACATCCTCCAAGAGAGAGGGAACGGCCCTCCCGTGGCTAGTGAGATAGTCAGATCTCGTCATATCCCGCGCTGATTGCGACAGAGAGCCGGCCGTGGACGTCCCTCTCCCCATTAGGAAATGCAAGTCTTATTGTCCACAAAGACAATAACCAACCGTCCCAAATCGGCCTACGTTTCGACCAGACTCGGCTCTACTGCTAGCTGGTCTACTAGTGGAACGGTATTGGTGAGGGTGTTCAAGTTCTGTCTACTCACTCGGTACAGTCAGGACGAGTACAGCTAGGTCTGGCTTGGGACTAGCCTTTCAGTGCTACGTCACGGACTCGTCGGATCAATTGATGTGCCAAGAACCCGCGCCTTTTGTTTCGCGTAGCTTACCCGGTGGGGTTCTCCCAGCTTTTTGTCCTGCGGTGTCGAGAATCGACAAGACAATAGGCCAAATTGAACCTTGTCAAATCGGGCCTTTTGTCTTGACTTGCACCACGGTGTGGACCATTTCCATTCCGAGCGCACTCCATAACATCCTCCACTCTCAAAAGGCCATGAAACCTCGACGCTACTTCAACTTCCCCACCCTCGCTCCTTCTCTTGAGGAACGGCTCCCTATCCCATACCTGACGTTGGAATCGGTGTCGCTATGGAGCCCAAATCCTGCAACAGCGCGACCAACTTTGCTCTTCCCTCTTCCCTTCGTCATCGAGCTGTACCAGATGTTCCCGAGGATGTCGACTTCCTCATGGAGCATCTCAATGACCCTAACTTCGACTACCACTCAGAGTTGCAATCACTATCAGACTCTAGCACTGACGTGTTCGAGCTCGAGAGGAAGAAGGCCTCCGATGCAGGCTCTCTCCGTCCTTCAGACTTCGATGCCGAGTCTCGCTCAGAGTCCATAAGGCACTCAACCGCATCTAGGTCAGAGACTCAAGGCACTGCATTCGACTACGACGAGTAGGTGTCTTATCAATCCTCATGTGTTATTCTTCTCACTACCGCTCGACAGCGAGTCCCCTTACCCCGAGGTCCGCGCCGCTGTTTCCAGCGTCGATGATCCCACAATGCCTGTCAACACATTCCGCACGTGGCTGCTTGGTCTCTTCTACTCGGTATTCATCGCTGCAGTGAATCAGGTCTTCGTCATGCGATGTCAGTGTATCGTTTCTTTTATTCCACAATCAAACTCACGCTCGCTACTAGATCCATCGGTTTACATCTCGGGTATTGTTGCTCAGTTGACAGCCCTGCCCCTTGGTAGAGCCCTTGAGCGTCTTCTCCCTACCACTCGCTTCCGCACCTTTGGTTACACCTGGACTCTGAATCCTGGCCCATTTAACATCAAAGAGCATGTCGTCATCACCGTCATGGCCAATGTGGTTGTCGCCGGCGCATATGCGACAGATATCGTCGCTACGCAGCGCGTTTTCTACAATCAGACGCTCAGCCGCACATACGAGATCTTCCTTGTTCTGTCGACACAAATGATCGGGTTCTCCATAGCTGGTCTCCTCCGCCGTTTCCTCGTCTACCCTAGCAGCATGATCTGGCCCGGCGCCTTGGTCAACTCTGCACTCTTCAATACTCTCCACAGAACATATGGCAAGACTGACCACCGCCACATTTCTCGAGAAAAATTCTTCGCCATCATCGTTGCGTGCAGCTCTGCATGGTACTTTGTGCCTGGCTTCCTTTGGACTGGCCTCAGTGTTTTCAACTGGGCGTGCTGGATCGCACCAAACAATGTTGTCGTCAACAACCTGTTTGGCACATCTACAGGTCTTGGGATGGGCGTTTTCACGTTCGACTGGTCGATGGTAGCCTACTTTTCCAACCCTCTCGTTTCACCCGTGCGTTCATTTCCTTGGAGGCTCTATTCTATTCGCCTCACCTTCTTTCTAGTGGTGGGCAGAGGCAAACATTGCCGTCGGCTTCGTTGTGTGTTTTTGGATCCTGGCACCCATTCTTTACTGTGAGTCTTTTGTTTTCATCGTCAAGGTCTCATTTCCAACACCACTGTTCTTCCCAGACTCGAATAGTTTCTTCATGAGTTACTTGCCCATGTCAGCATCGATCGCTTTCGACAATACTGGCATGCCTTACAATGCATCGCAAGTTGTCACCAATGGCATTTTCGACCTCGCCAAATACGAGGCATACTCCCCAGCATTCCTCCCTGCCACACTAGCGATCGCATACGGCGTTTCGTTTGCTTCATTCGCATCTGTCATCGTCCACACCTTCCGTCAGTATCCTTTTATTTTCACTGCGCTGCCGTGTCTGAACGCCATTCCTAGTGTGGTACCGTCGTGACATAATCAAACGTTTCAAAAGCAATCTGAAGGACGAACGTGACGTCCACGGTCGCCTTATGCAAGCATACGCTGAGGTTCCACAATGGTGGTATGCGTTCTTGGGCGCCACGATGCTGATTCTTCTGTTCGTCACGGTCGAGGTCTACCCCACCGGTCTTCCCATTTGGGCAGTTTGCCTCGCGTTATTCTTCGCTGCGCTCGTGTCCATCCCTATTGGCATGATCCAGGCGATCACCAACCAGCAAGTCGCCCTGAACGTCATGTTCGAGCTCCTCGCCGGCTACATTGTTCCAGGCAAACCTGTTGCCGTGATGATCTTCAAATGTGTTGCTTACATGGGGACAAACCAAGCGGTTGGGTTCGTTGGCGACTTGAAAATTGGACACTATATGAAGATTCCTCCCCGCATCATGTTCACCGCTCAAGTGGTCGCTGCTTTCATTGCCTGCATTGTGACCACTCTCACCCAGGATTTCATGTTTGCAAACATTGTGGACATCTGTCAACCCGACCAAGCTCAGTTTTTCACATGTCCCTCCACGACTGTGTTCGCGACCTCTTCACTGATATGGGGAGGCATTGGACCGCTGAAACTCTTCAGCCCGGGGGCAATGTATAGCCCACTCTTGTGGTTCTTCTTCATTGGCGCCGTCCTTCCCATTCCCTTTTACTACCTCGCACGCCGATTCCCTCTGTCCTACTGGCGTTACATCAATATTCCGGTACTCTTTGCTGGACTTGGTTCGATGCCTCCTGCGACAGGTATCAACTACGCCTCATGGTTGCTGGCGGGCTTCTTCTTCCAGTGGTTCATGCGCCGCTACCACTTCCGATGGTGGATGCGCTACAACTACATTCTATCTGCAGGCCTGGATGCCGGAGTTGCGATTTCCCTCCTGTTTATCTTCTTCTTCTTGCAACTGCCCAAAGGTGGTGTCACCGTCAAGTGGTGGGGGAACACTGCCTGGCAGAACACCGCCGATTTCCTTGGCACACCGCTCCGCGTAATGCCTTCCGGACAGCTGTTTGGTCCACCCAATTGGTGACCGCCCGCAACGTACCGAAAAACTAGAACGCTGTACGCCTATGCTCTGTACATTTTCTTGCCCTCTCGACCTGTCTCTTACGACTGGTGGCCGCGACGTTTACATTTTCTTCCTGTCGTCCTGGCCCTTATGCTCCAACTGCGACACCATCCTTGCCAACCCATTCGCACATTTTTGCATTCCGTTGCATTACCATTATTTACTTTCGGGTTTTACGTTTAGGTCACCCACTCCATCCACATTCAAGATTACGGATTGTATGTACCAAGTACTTACTATGCATGAATCACAATCACTCGGTTCAACAAATCTGACGTGTGACATGGTTAGCGAGTTTGCACTTGTAGTTTCAACCGTGCACGGGACAAGTAGCATGACAACTACGACACACGCCAAAAGATACAGATACTTTGAGATGGGAGAACAATCAACCTCGACTACTCGGGGACACCCCAGATCCTGACCTCTCTCCCGCTGGTAGCCCAAAGCTCCTTCCCTTGATCACCAAAGACGAGATCAGTCACGTCGCTTGCCTCCTCAAAGCGAACCAGTTCTTCCCAGGTTTTGTGTGCAAACAAACGGACGCCTCCACTTCCAGCGACACCAAAGAAGTTGGCGCTGTAATCGTAGATGACCCTGTTGACCTTGAACGCGTCACCAAGGGGTATCGAATGAGCAGCCGTCATTTTCCGGAGGTCCCAGATTGCGACAGAGGACGGGCTGTCTGGCGCCAAAAGATGATACCCATTTTCGGAGAACGACAAGGTATGAACCGAGAAGGGTGTGCCCTCGGGAGAAATGGTAGCAGCCACGGAACCTGTGCGAATGTCGGATATTTGAATCTTTGATGCGGGGGTTCCGAGCGCGAGCAGGGCACCGTCGGGATGGACGGCAAGCGAGGTGATGGGTTCATCTGCAGGCACAGAGTGATATACCTGGGAAAAGTTGGAGAGGTCGTGCAGGGAGTACGTCTTGTCGAGGGAAGCGTAGGTAACGAGAGTGGATGTGGGATGAACGACTAGGCCCGTCAAGTCGCCTTTGTGCGTCTTGATGGTGGCTTTGGGGACGTACTCGCCAGAAGCGCTGTCGTGTGACCAAATTTTAGCAATCTTGTCGGCACCAGCAGAGAGCAGCAAGGTGGGTTCGCCCTCCCGCTCTCGGAAAGCGACATGATTGACTTTCTTCGTGTGTCCCTTGAGGGATGCGAGGACCTTGTCCGTGCTCCTATCATAGAGTTGTACGATTTTGTCGTTGCCACCGGTCAAAAACTGAGAAAAGTTGACGCGGGAGATGGCAATCGAGTTGATGCCTGCAGGAGAGGCCGAGTGGAGGGAGGCAATTGTCTGTTTCGCGGCAAACGTTTTGATCTCTGCAGGTGTGGTATATCCAGCGGGTGCCTTGCGCTTCTTGCGCGTAGCGGACAGGGCCTGTTGGGTTTCGTCGATTTGATCAATGACGTGCTTTGGGAGGGCGGTCGGGGCAGCCTCTTCGGTCATTTCGACGTCTGCACCGTTGGTTGGTGCGGTAGGAATGCCCATGCTAGCCTGTACGTTGGCCAGTGCCCTGCACGTCTATCGTTAGGACATGGACACGGAGACGGAAGCAGAGGACGTACTCTCTGGCGGCGTCGCGTTCTCGGATGAGACGGGCAACGACGCGACTGGCTGCGTCCTGAGCGTAGAGAGCATAGCTGAGCTCTTGCCTGGTGTTGTTGTACTGTTGTTTCAGCGCAAACGTTTCCAACACGAGCGCGTCCCATTCGTTTTGAAGGGTGTGGAGGAGTGTGGGGATGGCGGTCGCGGTGGGTGGTCTCGGGGGTGCAGCCTTTGGGTCTAGGGGAAGGTGAGCGCAAGCTTGGAGGGGGACGAGGAGGGAGAGACGGACTGGCTTTTACCGAGAGGAGGTCGGATTCGTCGAGTTTTTCGCCGGTGAGGGGGTCGGTGCCGTTGTCATTGATGTACTTGAGGATGAGACGACGTTCGTAGACATGACCCGACTTTGCAGACACGACGGGATCTTGCGGAGGCTCACCAGAAATGCCACAGAAAAACATGCTCGTCGTCGTCGTCGTAGAACTAGTAGTGTTGTTGTTGGCTATTTACGTCGCTTGATTGGGCACTGACCACCACCATGGCAGACGCGAAGAAACAGCAGCTCGTCCTCGCTTTTGTCGACTTTCTCAACGAATCTATACAGGACGGCACCGTCAGAGACGACGACAAGGAGGGTCTCGAGGTCGCCAGTACGTCGCTCTTCTTGATCTCACTGCCCTCCGATTCACCCTTGTCAGTCCAATGCATCGGCGAGGCATTTGGCATAGATCCGTCCGACGATACGCAGCGCAAGCAACTCAGCATCAAACCAGCAAAGCTGCAGACCATATTCGACGTCTTTCTCAAGACCAGAGATAAAGTTGCTTCACCCGCCCCCGCATCCACTACGTCCGCCCCATCCACCTCTCCACAACCCAAGACCCCGTCCCAAGAGGACAAGAAGAAAGCAGAAAAGCACAAGCAGACCGGAAACACGCAAATGTCTGCCAAAAAGCACGATTCGGCAATCGACTCGTACTCAAAGGCAATCGCCCTCGACCCCACCAACGCCGTCTATTTCTCCAACCGCGCCGCCGCCTACTCTAGCAAAGGTGACCACTCCTCCGCAGTCGAAGACGCAAAGAGGGCCATCGATCTCGATCCCGCCTTTGTCAAGGCTTATTCTCGCCTCGGGTACCGCCTTTGCTCCGTTCCCTCCCTCCTGATCCGCTCACCCTCCCTTTCAGTCATGCCCATTACAGTTTGGGCGACTACAAGGCCGCAGCAGCCGCGTTTAGCAAGGGCACCGAACTGGATCCGACAAACGAGAATCTCAAATCAGGCCTCAAGAACTCAAAGGACCATCTCTCTCCCGATGACGATGACGATGGCCCTCCCCCGCTCATGTCCGAGGATCAACTCGCCTCATCTCCGCCCTCGAACCCCGCTGGTTCGGATGCGACCCCAAACTTGCCCGGTCTGGCGGATATGTTCGGCGGAGGGGGTGGCATGCCTGACTTGGCAGGCATGATGAACAATCCGATGATGATGCAAATGGCGCAACAATTAATGGCCAATGGTGGCCTAGAAAGAATCATGTCCAATCCAGCCGTGGCAAATATGGTGCGCTCCTCGTCGTCTTCTGCTTCTAGACGTCTCTCATCTGGTCCCCATCAGATGGGTCGTGTTCAGAGTGGTCAAATGCCTTCGATGGAGGAACTCATGTCTGATCCAACGTTGAGAAATCTGTATGTCTACTCCCATCATCAATGCGTTCTTTTGCTCATCAAGGCACAGTGCCAGCCAATTCGCGACAGGTAATGGTAATGGTAATGGGAGACGATGAATCTCCCAGTTCTTGGGGAGGATCTCAGGGCACTCGGATCAATATACTTGGAGTCATGTAACAGAAGCGCCTTTCTTCCACCGCACAGAATGCATATAAAGACCCGGCGGACAAGGCGCCCACCGTTAACGATATCAATAAGTACATGTAAATTACGACGCTGAATGTGTGATTATGACGAATAGAATAAACTATGCATACATACTGAACCATTTTTATACAATAAACAGGACATCATTTTGAGTCACGTCGCGCACAGGCGCATTCTAGGAGTTGAAGGAGCCCCGCGTAGAGTGCTGTGATGCTTCCAAGCTATTCTCGCGTGTCTGACGCTCAGAAGATGAAGCAGGTCCATGGACGCGCATCTTCTCCGCCAGCTTGCGGCTCAAGGCAGGAGGGACGAGATCCAGCTGCTTCGGAAGGTCCACTGGATGGCCCTGAAAAAAAAATGAGTATCGTACCCGTCGCGGACACTGACACGCACATGGGCCAAGTGATAACGCAGGCCACTCAGTTGCTTGTACCGATTGGGGCAATTTTCATGAGGACATTTGTACTGTTTCTTCGTTTTGTCTTCCCCTTGATTCGACGTGGATGCTTCCACGGATGCAGGGACTGCAAGACCGCTAATATAGGACGAGACAAAGCTCGAAGTGATGGCATGTTGAAAGTGGGCCTTTGAACTGGAACAGACAACCGTTGGACAATGTCCCTCGTATCAACAATCAAGCTCACATCTGAAGATGGTACTGCAGTCCATTGATGCTCTGATGCAGGCGTCAGCAGAAAGAAAGGCGAAATAGAGGGCCTGTGCATACCTTCCAAGATTTACCACATCCCTCTAAGCCACACCGATATGGTCTGTCCCCTCCCGAGTCTTCGGGATGTGCAGTTTTATTGTGATCCGAGAGGCCACGCGAGGTGCAATAACAAGCACGACTCGAAGCCCCATTAGAAGGCCAACAACTCTCGTGGCCACAGGCATAAGGTTTGATGGAAGGACTGTAGTGAATGTGGGACACTGATGATCTGTTGGATGTATCGGGACTTACTCGGGGGTCGCTTGCAAATCCGACGACAAACGCAAGGGTGCCTGTGGGTCGGGCCGTTTGCCAGAGGCGCCCATTTTCTGCCTTGGGATGGGGCGAAAGGAATGTGGGTCGTGGTCCTCAGTGTTGGTCGACAGGCTGTCTGAAGACGGTCGTTTTATGTACGGCATTCCTGCGGAGCGAGGGGGGCCGGTTGACCGTCGGACGAGTTGTGATGCGTGCAGAGGGTTGGAGGCGTAATAGTGGTCGTGCGTCGTGCGAGACGGACCTGCTTCTGGTTGGGTAGGTGGACGCTCGGACGGATGCAGAGCATAACGGGTGTCAGGCGGGGAGGTGGTTGAAGGCCTCGACAGTGGGAGACCGTGGCGGCTCTGCTCTAGCTGCACGTGGTTGGGGTGATATTCGCCATGCTGTTCTTGGCCATGGATCGTCTCCACGACGCGTGCACGAGAAGGGCCACGCTGATGAGCATAATGATAGCCAGGACGTGATTCGGAGAGAGAAAGCGGATCAGGGGATAGAAGGAGAGGATGCTGAGCATTGACGTCAAGCTGTGGATCTGACGACGGGTGATAGTACGTGTCGGACTTGTCGAGAAGCGAGACTGAGGTCATGGATGACGACACGTGGCTGGCCTGCTGCTCAGGGAGCTGTGAGGTTGCGAAATAGGAATCGGCGGAGCTTGGTGCGCAAAGAGAGCTGGACTGTGGTGTTGGCTGGTGTCGAGATGACAATGCAGCATGTGAGAGGCTACGCTCCTCGTGTGCAACGGATGCCGTGTAATGATCGACCTGCACAGGATGAGCGGAATGGGCATGAACCGGAATGGCGGTGTGCGGCACACTGCGTTGGAGCTGATGAAATTGATGGGGACGATCGTTGTATATGTTATTTTGATGCATGTCCTTGGCGTAGGTTGCCTGGGGGGCCGGCGATGTGGAGCTGACGGAGAGGGCACAAGTGGATGACGAAGAATCGTAATCGAATGGAGCGAACACAGCCGCAGAAGTGCTGTCCGGCGGGACGGAGGTAGACGGAAGCAGTAGCGATTGGCGTCCACGAGAAGCCGTGGCGTCAGCGTCTTTTTCATACCGGATTGCACGCTGTGGAGAGGCCAAGGCTGAGCTGAGGGAAGAAGAGGCGTAATGAAATGGAGCAGGATAGTCGACGAGTTGCGGAATGAGCTGAGGATGGGGAGGGGGCGTATCGCGGGGGCTGGAGGGAGGGTCCACCTGAGACAATGGGTCGTCCCAATAGGAGGAGTCGATCATGGAAGGAGAGGGCCAGATGGCGGATGGTTCGGAAGTAAAATTTGAGGGTGGCGGACCGGAGGCAGATGCACGTTTTCGTTGGAGAAGCCTCCACCTAGCGGGGAATTAGCGGGGTGAGCAACCAGGGTAGATGAGGAGAGGCGCGACCTGTTACGGCAACCAAGCCCGCTGCGTTGGAGCTCCTGGCCGACGCGACCCCATTTTCCGCCGAGACGGTTGTAGACGGCAATGAGCTTTTCGTCCTCGTCGGGAGTCCAGTCGTCTTTCTTGAGGGAAGGATCGAGTGCCTCGCGATAACGCTTTGAGCACGCGTCGTCGGTACGACCGGGGATGTTCCTGGCGATGACTGCCCATTTCGCGGCATGGATCTTATAGAGCTCCAAAAGGAGATCGTCTTCTTCTCTTGTCCAGGCGGATTTCTTCACGTTCGGCGATAGTGAATGAAGCCACCGCTGTGTGGTGTGAGAGATCGGGATGTGCAAGGAAGAGAGGGGAAGCTTGCCTTTCTGCACGCCTTGTTGGTCCTTCCGGGTACTGATAAAGCGACGGCTTTCCAGTTGTCTACCTGGCCGTGTATGGCGACGGCGTTGGCGAGGAGCTGATCTTCGCTGGCTGTCCAAGGACGACCGACGGCGCGTTCGGTCATGAAGGGCGATGAAGTTTTGAGTGGTAGTATGACCCGAGTCACTCATGATATAAGCTCGGACTACTTATGTAACGTGCACCAACTTGCCATGGACCACATCTTTGACATACCCGCAGCAAAGAAAGTACGCACACGCTCCCCGCCGCGTGTCCAACATCAAGTATGCTCCACCCCCCAAGTGCTCGCAGAGCACTCCCCCCTCCTCACACGTCCAACCGACTCCCAGATCAACGTCAACATCCCCTACCATGACTTGATCCAGCCCATTCAAGGCCCAGAGAACCCCTTTGCTGATCGGAACCGTTTCCTCAACCAAAACGCGCTGGCCGGACATGTTGAGGAGCAGGCCATGTCCGACCATGCCTTCAACGCACAGCATCTCACACACGCCATCCTCGGCTACTCACTCAATCCCTCCGTCGACCCAAACGCTCCCGCCTTCCTCGGCTCCCTCGACTCCGCTGCCCAAAATGCCTTTGCCACCATCGACACAATGCGCCCCACAAACGCCCAAAAAAGGGACCTCAAGCGCAAACGAAAACACAAGGGCACCCTCGACATCGTCGACGGCGACGGCGCTTACCTCGGCCCTTGGGCTGCCTGGGAGGGCGAAGACCAAGCCGCCTTCCTCGACGGCGTCGAAGAGGACGACGAACCCGACCTCCCAGAACAAGACGACGAACCCGAGGCCCCCGTCGTCAAAAAGAAGGCCAAGCCAAAACGTGGCGGTGTCGGACAAGAGTCTTCCGTTTTCCATGGCAAGTCCATGACCGACTACCAGGGCAGGACCTACATGCATCCTCCCCTCGCCGACGCACCCCACCTCTCCTCCGAGCCCGGCTCCCAAGAGACCTTTATCCCCAAGGCCTGCATCCATACATGGACTGGCCACACACAGGGTGTATCCGCCATTCGTCTCTTCCCCGATACGGGCCACCTCTTGCTCAGTGGTTCGATGGATACAAAGATCAAGGCACGTGATCCCTCTCCCTTGCATCCCTCCTTTTTGACGCCCCCCGTGTTGCTTAGCTGTGGGACGTGTATACCCATGGAAATTGTCTCAGGACTTTCCACGGCCACGTTCAAGCCGTCAAGGATGTCACCTTCTCAAATGACGGTACAAAGTTCTTGTCCTGTGGCTATGATCGTCAGATGAAACTATGGGACACCGAGACTGGCCAGTGTCTCAAGCGCTTCAGCAACGGCAAGACACCCTACGTCGTCCGCTTCCACCCCGACGATGACAAACAGCACATCTTTCTCGCCGGCATGTCCGACAAGAAGATTATTCAGGTACGTCCGTCTTGTTTCCTCATAGCGGGCATTGACGGTCACTCCTAGTATGATATGAATTCGGGCGAGATCACGCAAGAGTACGACCAACACTTGGGTCCCGTCAACACGATCACGTTTGTCGATGAAAATCGTCGGTTCGTCACCACATCAGACGATAAAACCATCCGGGCCTGGGATTATGATATACCCGTCGTCATCAAGTACATTGCCGAACCCCACATGCACTCCATGCCGGCCGTCACCCTGCATCCCTCGAGTATGTTTCTGATTGCCACGCCGTTCCCCCTCGTTAACCTGTGAATACAGAAAAATATTTTGCCGCGCAGTCGCTGGACAACCAGATTCTCGTGTACAGCACTGACAATTTCCGTCAGAATAGGAAGAAAAGGTTCGCGGGTCATTCGGTGGCTGGATATGCCTGTCAGGTGGGATTTTCCCCGGATGGAAAGTGGATCAGTAGCGGTGACAGCGAGGGAAACGTGGTGTTTTGGGACTGGAAGAGTGGTCGAATCAAGTCACGGCTCAAGGCACATTCCAAAGTCGTCATTGCCCACGAGTGGTTGCCACATGAAACTGTGAGTGAGATCACCATCACGATATCCGACCTGCATTGACCGTCGGCATGCAGTCTAAAGTAGTAACCGCCTCGTGGGACGGTTTGATCAAGCTATGGGTGAGTTGTCTGCTGTCGGGACAAGTACATCAGCTGATAGCCTCGTGCAGGACTGAATTTTGACTGTCCTGTTCATGTAATATGTATAGTCAGTTTAATGTTGTCATGATCCTTTAACAAGACACCGAGTTCTGTCAGCGACATCGCAGCACGAACTGTTGTAATGCTATCGAGAAGCCTAGCCTATTTGCTCAACTTTGCTCATTACACCCGCAGACCAGAACGATGTCCTGAAGGGAAATGGCACCACATATATGCTGGCAGGTGAGTATGTCTTTCGCTGTCTCGCACGTTATAACAATGGTGTGAGAAAGGTGCAACCGAAATAGCAAGCTTGTGTTTTTTGGCTTGCCAGGGCTCCATTTGCCAGTGGGAGGACCTTTTTTTACGTCCATGGAACTATGATTGGATTGGTTGGCGTTGCTACTAATAGAACGCGCGGAGGAGCATTTGGGGTGCAAGGTACATACTGGATTGCCCGAATCTATGAATGGTATATGTCATTCCCAAATAGCTGAGCTTGTCTGCAGGGGAAAAAAGAACACGCACACACATAGGTTCCCCGTGACGGATCCGATGCCTGGAGGAGATAACCACTCCCAGGGAAGTCTCAGCGTGCCTGGGACACCTCAACTGCCCGTGAAGACGTGATTTGGTTTGGGATTCAAGACTGATGATGGCGCTTCGTGATGCCTGTCAGGTTCCCGTCGAGCCAAATTTGCGTGCAAAGCTCGTGAGTCGTGCCTGTATTTCCCTCGAATGAAAAAAAAAGGTGCGCGGCGGCCGAAGTCCACTGGTTCCTGAATGGGCCCAGTGACCGCGACAGTGTATACATGGTTCACGATCAGCACACCGTTTTCTCATATCCGTCCTCAGGATCCGAATAAAAAGCATGTCGCTCTTCCCCGCCGTTTCCTGTACACTCAGGTTCCGGCCCTCATCATGGTCACTGCAAAGTGTTATCTAGCGCTCCTCTTGGCCTGTCTCGTCCAGGTTTCGCTTGCTCTTCCAGTACGTTCTTCTCCTCCTCGCTTACCTCATGCCCGAACTGATCACCTTATCGCAGATGCCAGCCGAGCCTGTTGCCCAGGACCAAAAGGTATTACTCCAACTTTCATCCCCCGATGTACCGCTTGTCTCAATAGGTGCTCTATAGGGCCCCGTCGCAGATCAATTCGGTGGGACTGGTGGTGGCCCTCCTGACTGGTAGACAATGACCAATGATCAAGTTGTTCCTCGTAAGTTCCATCTCGGTCAAATTCCAGGACTCTTGATATTAACGCGCGTGTATTTGAAGCACCTATACCCTGCTTTTGACATCACTACCCCAAAAATTAGGGCATCACCTGTTCATATACGATCACCATCATGTATGGTCGATTCCATCAAGCGCTGCCCTTGACCGATTTATTTCTTGCGCAACCCATACAATTTATCGATCTATGTCTGTATTCAACATTCTTTTGTTCCATTTTCTGGCGCTTTTCCAAAGGGACTTGTCGAGCACCCGGATGCATTCTATACACATCAGACTGTAGTACTCCTTCGGAATATGTATCCCAACACCTTTTTTCTTTCTTAGGGTCGCGAGTAAGAAGGCTGACATCACGTGCAATGGGAGTGTTAGGGCCGGCTTCCCCGCGTCAAGAAGTGCCGCGTTCTACGCGTCTCGTCAAGTTTACACAGCGACCACCATGTCGATGCTCGACGAGCCCGTTCCTCAGGATGACCTGATGCGCGACAGGACGCGTGTCTTTGAAGAATTCCTTATCTCTGACTCCCCCATCTACAATTATCGAGACGACATCGCTCGCTTGCTACGCACCGAACAGACGCGTCTCATCGTTAACATTGATGATCTCCGCGACTACAATAGAGAATACGCCGACGGTCTTCTCAAGCACCCCGTCGACTTTCTCCCAGCCTTTGACGATGCCCTAGTGAACATTGTCACCCAAGTTCACGACGCCGAAAAACACGAGCTCGAAGGCAAGAGCTATCGTGTAGGCTTCAGTGGATCCTTTGGTGATCACCACGTCAGCCCACGGACCCTCAGAGCCGAACACCTCGGAAAGATGATATCATTGGAGGGTATCATCACTCGCTGTTCCCTTGTTCGGCCCAAAATGCTAAAGTCAGTGCACTATTGTCCTGAGACGAAGCTATTTCATTCGCGCGAGTATCGCGATGCCACAACCTCTACTTCCAATCTCCCCCCAACGTCCACCGTTACTCCCCAACAGGACGACGACGGCCGTCCATTGCAAATGGAGTACGGGCATTGCGTGTTTCGGGATCATCAGCGGATCAGCATTCAGGAGATGCCTGAGCGCGCCCCTCCAGGACAGTTGCCGCGGAGTACGGATATCATTCTTGACGATGACCTTGTCGACAAATGTAAGCCCGGCGATCGTGTTCAGTTGGTTGGCTTTTACCGAAGTGTCGGGGGTGGTTCCAATGGCGCCTTCAAGTGAGCCTTGATTTACATTCATGTCCCATGCAGCCACTCAGATTCCCTTGAAAGATCCCTTATCCTCGCAAATAATATCAACCTTCTGTCCTCAAAGATAGGGGGTGGAATTGCGCAGACTCCACTGACTGATACCGACATCCGGCAAATCAATCAACTTGCCAAGAGGCGCGACATTTTCCACTTACTTTCGCAGTCACTTGCCCCTTCAATCTTTGGGCACGACAAAATTAAAGAGGCCATTCTACTTCTCCTCCTCGGTGGCGCGGAGAAGAACCTCCCGAATGGCACGCATATTCGCGGGGACATCAATTTACTCATGGTCGGTGACCCGTCGACTGCGAAATCACAAATCCTACGATTTGTCCTTGGCACAGCACCACTCGCGATTGCCACAACTGGGCGAGGGAGCTCCGGTGTCGGTTTGACCGCCGCTGTTACTACTGATCGAGATACAGGCGAGCGTCGCCTTGAAGCGGGCGCGATGGTCCTCGCTGATCGTGGCGTAGTCTGCATCGACGAGTTTGACAAGATGTCAGACATCGATCGTGTCGCAATACACGAAGTCATGGAGCAACAGACGGTCACCATCGCCAAGGCGGGCATCCACACAAGTTTAAATGCTCGGTGTAGCGTCGTCGCGGCTGCCAACCCAATATATGGACAAGTAAGTCGTTGTCAGATAGTTTGCTGAAGCTGCTTTGACACCCATGTGCAGTACGATATCCACAAAGATCCACATAAGAATATCGCCCTCCCCGACTCGCTTCTCTCCCGTTTCGATCTTCTCTTCATCGTTACTGATGATATCGATGAAGAACGTGACCGTAAAATTGCAGACCATGTACTTCGGCTACATCGGTACCTTCCTCCTGGAATCGAGGAAGGGACACCTGTACACGACAACCTCACCCAACCGTTGGCCATTGAGGGGCCTGGTGTCGCTCCAGTCGAACAAGAAACTGTTGGAGAATCCAGTCCGTTCGAAAAATATGACCCACTACTTCACGTCGGTTTCACTGCAGCCAAGTCCCGCACTCGGAGAGGCAAGCAAGTAAAAATCGAGGTTCTCAACATCACTTTCGTGAAGAAGTACATCCAGTATGCCAAAAGCAGGCCAGCCCCTGTGCTCACGAACGGCGCGGCAAATCATATCGTGAACGTGTATGCTAATCTCCGCAACGAGGAAGAGAGTCAAGCGAACAGGAAAAAGGTAAATATAACGTTGACAACTTCTCGGCAACTGAGTCATGGCTTGTAGACTGCGCCGTTGACCGCGCGTACACTGGAGACTCTGATACGTTTGTCCACCGCTCATGCGAAAGCCCGACTCTCGACCAAAGTTGAACAGGACGATGCGAGAGTGGCCGAGGAGATCATGCGGTATGCTCTCTACAAGGAGGTTGCGAAACGGCGCCGGCAGAAGAGAAAAAAGCGCAAGCTTAACCATGGCGGTGCCAGCGCAGGCAAAGGCGAGGATGGTTCGCAAGATAGTTCGGACGAGGAGGATAGTGATGCCGACGCCGATGTTGATGAAGAGGACGAACAACCTGTAACGGCTGAACGCGTAAATATGCCGCAGCAGCAACTCAACGGTGGGCAAGTTCCGGCGCAACCAGGGACCCAAAATTCTTTGTGGCAAGACGACAGTCAGGATGTGAGAATGGCCACGGTTCCGGCAACCGCGGCGGGCCCTGCGAGGGATGGTGGCGTTCCACCAGAACGGTACGTTGAACAGCCTCTCCTTCTGAAGAATTTGACTCAGCTTTCTCGCCCTTCCATTGCAGACTCCAGTTATTCCGATCTAGGGTGGCAAACCTGTTTGCCTCGCATCTACAGGACGAAGAACAGATTTTCCTGGCGGAGCTTGTGGAGTTGGTGAACGCCGGACTGCCTAATGATGCGCTTTTTGGGACTGCCGAAGCCACCGCCATTTGCCAGATCATGACCGATTCCGATGAGCTCATGATGAGCGATGGGATTATTTACAAGGTATGATATCCCGGCAGACGCAGCCCATGATGGGTAACGACTCCGAGTGGCGTTGATACCAAATTTGTATACCTTTTTCGTTTAACGACCACATTTCTATCTTGTTGTGATGTTGTATTCTAGACTAGCATTGATGTCATCGATCTCCATCATGCATGATCTCCGGTTCGTGAACACACGTGTGTGAGACATATGTACGCTCCAGTGTTCCAGTACTCCCGTGCAACCCGTACCTCGCAGCCGCACAGATCTCCGTGGCCACGCAGTCCTCGTCTACTTATCGTCGACAATCATCTCTCAGCCTTAGCACAGTCTTGACCTCGTCCATTCCCAAGCCCCCAGACCCTAACTCCGTCACATTATCAAGGAGATCCTCCCATCCATCGCTCCTCTTGCCGAACAAAGCGTCCAGCAACCTTTCATGGTTCTGTAGATCTGTACCGAGAAGACGCCCAGCCGCCAGTAACCGGCTCCACGGTTTTTCACTGCGGGCGCGCGACGTACTCATCGCCACTTGTGACGTCTCCGCCCACAACTCGCATTCTGCTTGAACGACGCGCGCTTGGGTTCGAGTCAGCCCATTCCGTACAGACCCACGTGTCAGGCCCGGTCGAAAGAGGACCTGCCGCTGTAGCACATGCTCCGAGATTCGTGATGCAGTCCGTCTGTAGACCCTTGTGACGACGGAAGCTGGAAGCGTGCTCCGTAAAAAGGCCAAATGAGATGACAGAAGGGCAACAGCCGGTAGCACGGTACTTGGGACGGTGGCTTCCATTGTACTGTCATTCGAGTCCTGTGTATGACTACCAAAATTGCGGTTAGCCATGATTCATTTGAATGCATCAGAGGTCACCCACGCGACCAAGGCGGAGAAGTGAGACTTTAGAGAGCTTTCGCATTCCCCGCATATTTGTTGCACCAGTATATCTTCAGCTCTGGAGGAAAGCGCCACGAACTGCGTGACAAGCTCTTCAAAGATAGTTCCTTCGGAACCCGGCGTCCCGTTATTACGCCGCGCATTGTGCTCAGGGAGAGAGGAGTGCGATCCCGCTGTCATGCGGAGAGATGCACGATGGTTGATCTCTACCCAAAGTTCCAGGAAAAACTAGACATTGCTTGGTTGCAGAACAATCAAGATAGCAGGAAACATGCTTACCACCTCCTCTCCCCAAGTTCGCATGGCATTCTCTACGTATTTCGCGCTTAACAAAGCCTTGCACAAGCGCTGGCTCCCTTCAACACCTCCTGTCAGTTTCCGAGCATCCGTCCGAGGGCCTTCGACACCCAATGCGCCGGGTACCGCCCGGACAAGGACTGAAGAGAGTGTCTCGAACGCGTCCAAGGATGAAGATATCCGGGAGTGGTATGATTCCAGGACTGGGAGTTGAACGTGAATAAGAAATTGGGTACGCTGTCGAAAAGACGGCAAAGGCGAGTAGCGATCTGTAGCGGCGAGGAATTAAAAAGAGTGGATAGATATGGCCGAGCAAGGACATACCGGTCACCTGCTCAACAAGAGCCTTGATTCTCCGTGCCGAAGTTGTTGCCTTGGGGGCAGCATCTGGGGACGCATGGTTCTGCGTGTATTCATGTCTATCATCGTCGGCAATGGCCCAAGCGTCAGAAGCACTGATGATTTCGTGGTATTGATCATCCGCGACTGCATTGTATGTAAGTCCGTAGTCCCAACCGGATAGATAGGTGGTTTAACATACATTTTTTCTCTCCTTCCAGCCAAGCATTGAACCAGTCCTTTTGATTTAGTATCACTTTACTGATGCCCCCGCGTTCAGCCTCCCTTTTTTCGTCGTCGTTCGCCTCTCGGCTGTCTTGCACGAACTCATAGCCCATGTCGCGCAGACTAGAATCAAAGATTAATGATTGATATACTGTATGCGCTAGCAAGGCCGGCCGAGTTAGCAGTACGGGAACTGAACGCTTAAGCTTTCGCTCAAGTATAGGAAGGAGAAGCGTCGTATAATTGTGCTGTGGATGTATCGGTGCTCACATGAGTCAATGTCAAGGGGCATCACATACCCATGCATTAACTTCCTGGAACTTGGAGCCGGAAAGTAGTCTTTGCATGACGCCTTCCATGAATGGTCGGTGATCATGCGCAACGTTGGCGATGTGCGTAAAATACCACTCGGGCTGGAAATGAGTTTGATAGGCTGCAGCATTCGTACGGACAACAAAACTTATCCACCTTGTCTAGGCGATTCGTCTCTCGCTCGGAGTCGAAGTGATATTTGAAACGCAATGCTACCGGCTGGACGAGTGCCTGGAGTGGATAGAGGCCATCGGTTTCTCGAAGTGAATGGAGGGAGTCTCCGCTATGTTTTGGGGAGCGATTAGCTAGGAATATACAGAAAATCCGGTGGGGATGCGTACATTTCTTGTAACCTGAGCAAATCTGAGACTGCAGACTCAAACGCCGCACAGTCCTCCTTGGTCGCAGCAACATAATTAACAGCTGTTGGCCACTTAAGGGCCTCAGAAGCGGATATGAGTGTTCTGTAGCGACATTATCACATAAAACCAATGGTGACCAGAGAACGTGACATACGAGAACAAAGTTGCCTTCATGTCCGCCCATGTCTTGTCACAAATTCTCTCAAGAAAGGATATTATATTGAGGGAGCTATGCGAATTGCCAATGTCTTCCACTAGCCCGCACGAATGCCTCACATCATGAACGAAGGCTAGCAGAGCTTGGTATTTGGAGGTCGCTGCTGTCGTTATCGGGGAACTGCTATTACGCATCTGTGACGAAGCCGACTCGCTGCCAGCTGACATGAGTAGACATGTCATGGTGCATATCTCTCACCTGAGCTGTAGGGAGCGTTCTACGACGGCAACATAGGACCGGACACCCTCGAGCTCTTTTAAAGCACGATGCAGCGTCTCTATGTCTTCAAGCAAAGTGGGGCCATTATCATCCTCGGTAGGACTGAGTGCGGAAACCAAATCATGGGAGAGGTAGGCAAGGTCGTCCTCCAGACTGTCCCGCAGGGAGGCAAGCTCTTTCGCCTTGTCCAGGCGTAGAAGAGCCTCTATTCGTGTGTTAGTCGTCAAGATATCAATCTCTTTCTCCGATTCAATAAGCTGTGGAGAGGTGAGCATCAGATAGGGAGACTGGTTGAATTGACACGAACATGTTGCTCGAGTTGGACTTGGGTGTTGTGCGCGTCATCCAGAATCCGCTGGAGGTCATCGAGATGAGCAGAATCTGCGAAGCTCCTGTTGAGGACATCAAGAGCTGAGTTGTGTGCGAGTTGTGCACTTGGCGGCTCCCGTAATTGCTTTACAGTTCGAGAGGACATTCTAATGCCGACAAGCTGAAGGGCGGCGTGTCAAAACACGCCAGACCAATTGGCCACGTGGTTATCTTATCTCCCACCTCCACTTTGGAGGCGCGTTCCTCACAACTAACTTACGACTCGGCGTTCACGAACTCGACACAAACGCCATGCAACAGAGTTACTGTTGCACGGCGCATCGGACATTGATCGAAATGATAGGGATATAATCAACACGGTGTATACCCACCGAAGGTTCAGCATGTACGTGGTATTAAATTGAAGCGCTATGAAACCCAGATCAATCAGCATCGTAACGACTCGAGGTACTAGAAGCACTCACGGTCTGCATATGAGTTTGATGACTACGCTTCCAATGCCTCTACATACCTCACCACCCCTTTCCAATCCTTCACCCGCCGCACGCAATTCTGACGTTTGTCATTCACCCGTGCTAGTGCCTCCTCGCTCCGTCGGATGTCTTCTACCAGAAAACTAGTGTCTCCACTCCGAAGCTCCACCCGCCTCGCATAGGCCATGTCATCGTGCTCATCTTCAGGAAGTGATAACCTTTTGTTCCATTGGTAGTCTCCAAAGAGCAACACAGGTGGCCCAACCTCGTCCCCGCTGGGCGAGACATGCTCCGCACAGGCCACCGCATTTTCCAATGAGTCATCGATCAATAAATTTGCTCCAACGCGGATGCAAACCTCTGCTTTGGTGAGTTTCTTGGGGATCACGTTGGCCTGATCTACGCCGGGGACACCATCCGGTCTTTGCTGAACAGCAAACTGCCCGGTGCATATTATTTCCTGGAAGCAACCAGGAAAATGTCTCTGTGCCCATTCCCAGCTGGCATCACGGACATGCTCATTGCGCGCGGTGATGATGATGAGACGATAGCCTAGACGACGTAGGGCAGCAGTGCCCTCTTGTGCGCCCTCGATCGGCTGGATCGATGACACCCAATTCGTCGCGTAAAAATCCTTGACCTTCTTGTGCGTTTGGGCAGGTGTCCCCCAACAGGGATTCTGAGATGAGCATCTAGGTGATCAGATCGGATCTCGAACGAAGCGAAGGACGCGTACTTTCCAGTAGTAATAGTAATAAAAGTCGTTCAGGCCAATGTTGGAGCCGTGTGCCTCATTATGCCCTGTCCATACCAACCCTGTAAAAAGTTGTGGTGGGGCTTGAAATGAGGAAACGGACACGCTGCGATATGTTCGTTGGTGCTACTCAAGACATCATCCAAATCGACTGCTATGATGCGCTTGGGAGACGGCAGGTGATTGATATCACCATTTTCCAGTTCTGGCGCACAGTTGGGTGCTTCCTGTGTAGGCATAGAGGGTATGATGGGTATCTCGAGCCACTAGTCAAGTTGAAATGACAGGGTATATGTGCGGGCCGGAGCTATCCGTTCTGATCAAATGAAATCACATGTAGCACCCACCTAGTCCATCGAGGACTCTGCAGCCTGGTCAACCATGCCTATCCTCTCCAAACCTCTCCCTTCTATTGCCGACCTTTCTCGCATCTACGCTACCCATCGACCTCTCGTGCAGCGCGGCATTACTGCTGGCTTCGTCCTCTATGTCCTCCTAGCCGCGTATCAAAATGTGGCAGCTCGTCCTCCCACCAAAGACATCAAGAATGTGCCTGCCAGAGACGGAAAGCCTCCCCGCGTCGCTGTGAGCATTTCCTACAGTGTCCGGCTATTGTCACTAAATCTCACACTATGCTCCCCTTGCAGGTCGATGCATTGTTTTATCAGCGCCTGAGTGTCATCCTTAGAATAGTCATCCCTTCGATCCGCTCCAAGGAGGCTCTTCTCCTTGTCACGCACTCCAGTTTGCTGGTATTTAGGACTGCAATTTCTTTATACGTCGCCGCCCTCGATGGCAAGTGAGTGCCAACATCGCTCAGCGTTGATCCATGTTTAACCCGTTGAAAGAATTGTCGCATCACTTGTGAGAGGGAGATCGGTCGAGTTCCTCTTAAATATCATTCGCTGGCTCCTTGTCGCGATTCCAGCAACTTGGACAAACAGCTGGTTGAGCTATATTCAGAACAAGCTCGCCATCGCTTACCGAACCCGCCTCACTCGTGAGGTGCTCGAGCAATACCTCGGCGAGAAATACAACACACCTGACTCAAAGGTTTATTATAAAATCTGCGAGTAAAAGTCGCGACTTGTGATCACCATTTGCTCACTTTTGTTTTCAGCAAACTTGGATGATCGGATCAAGAACGTTGACCAGTTAAGTTTTATAAGAGTGCTTGCCACCCTGAGCACTGACGGACACTTAGAATGATAACACATGACATTCAGCGCTTCTCCGCTCACCTCGCAGCCATCTATGCGAATTTGGCGAAACCTATCCTTGATGTCATTCTCTACAATTACCAGCTATCCCAAAATATCGGCGCAGAGGGTCTTGTGCTCCTTACGGTTCTGATACAGTCATCTTCTGCACTGTGTACGTGCTCGATGTTGTCGAAAAGTAACCGCTGCGTTGACACACATCATAGTACGAGCAGTGACACCGTCGTTTGGGACATATACCGCTCAATCTGCTGCCCTCGCTGGTTCTCTGCGGCACACGCATTCTCGCTTGGCAGAGTTTTCTGAAGAAGTCGCGTTTTTCGGCGGCGAATATGCTGAGAAAGAAATTATAGAGAAGGAGTACATGACGCTTGTGCGGCACGAAGAGAAGGTCATGGCCCGGAGATGGTGGTATGGATGTGCCGAAGAAGGGATCGTGAAATGGCTTTGGGGAAGCTTTGGGGTCAGTGCTACACTTTCATGGGTACGTTTGACTAAATTCAATAAAGCTAGTAGTCTGTGCCATCCCGGTTTTCTTCAAACTTCCTGGTCTCTCGAATATTGACCTTGGCAGTCGCACGGAGGGTTGGCTTAGCATCAATTTTAAATTGTTCCCAACTAATTCTTCCACCAGGTTTTGTCACAAATCGAAGGCTTCTGCTATCCTCCTCTGGTATGTCTCATGTTCTTTCCAGGTTGGTCCTGATCGATGGTATTTATGATGCTAGATGCGATGGGTCGTGTGATGTACTCTTACAAGGATCTGGCCGAGCTTGCAGGTTACACTGCGCGCGTTTCTCTCCTGCTCGACACGATGTCGGACGTGCGCAAGGGTGAATTTCAGAAAAATCTTGTAGCTAGTGCCTTGGAAGGGGAGAACAGCAGAAGTGCGTCTTTCGGATACTCTGTGGGTTCATTACATCTCATTGCGAACAGTTATAAATGGCCAAGGGCAAGTGTTTGAAGCTGAGGACATTCGGTTCGAAAATGTCCCGATAGTGACTCCCAACGGGGACATATTGCTCAAAAACTTAACATTCGACGTAAAACCAAGGGTAATGATTTCGCTTTCAAGTTATATCCTAATTTTAGTGATTGCACACAACATAGGAACACTTACTTATCGTTGGCCCGAATGGTGAATGAATTTCGCCGTGTCTAAAAGCTTTTTGACGTGAACGCTCTTCCAGGGTCTGGGAAGTCATCTTTATTCCGTATTCTCGGTGGACTTTGGCCCGTTCACGGTGCGTTCAATATGTCATTCAATGCTTCTTTCTCAGTCTGTTTAGGCGGCACCGTGCGGAAGCCACCTGCATCAGATTTCATTTTAATCCCTCAGCGACCCTATCTCTCGCTGGGTACGCTTCGTGACCAAGTGATTTACCCACACTCGCAGGAACAGATGGAAGCTCGTGAGTCGCTGCGTGACTTTTTTATCGACATATCACTACTGACTAGAAAACCCTAGGAGGAATTTCAGATGCCAACCTACTTGCTATTCTTGCCGTGGTAGGCATGCATAGCATTGTGGAACGTGAGGGTGGATGGGACATCACCCGTGAATGGAGGGAAGCCCTGAGTGGCGGTGATCAGCAGAAGATTGCATGGGCAAGATTATTTTATCACAAGCCTAAAGCAAGTCATTCTCTTTTTCAGTGACCCTTCCGCTTAGTATCGGTATAGTACGCCATTCTTGATGAGGCGACCTCGCTCGTCCCGCCAGATATGGAGGGAAAAATGATGGAAGAGGCGACTGCCCTGGGTATCACACTCTTGACTGTTTCTCACCGACCATCCTTGTGGAAATATCACTCCACGATTCTGCAGTTTGATGGACAAGGTGGATATGTGTTGTACGTCGCGTTTCTATCTTGACCAAGGGTGCTTGAATGAGTAACTTGCTAATCGATACTTACAGCACGCAGCTGAATGCAGACAAGCGATTAGCACTCCAAGAAGAAAAGGAGGAACTGCAGGGGAAACTCTCGGAGGTGTGAGTAATTTCTGCCGGGTTAGGATGGATCCCGTGAGCGTTGACATGGGATTTTTCAGACCGAAACTGAAGTCACGTCTTGCGGAGCTCCGGTTCCTGGCCGACCCACAGAGCAATAAAGCGTAGTAGCAATACATAAGATAGATGTAGTATGTACTACATAGCCGCTCGCGTTGGCGTGAGAATATGCTGCCAAACCAAGCAAATACTTGCCGAATCGCGCGACGGCCAATCGGATGGCAGAGATCGGAACGAAAAATTGCGCATCACGAGCCGAGTCCGTTTGTCGTCAAACGCCGCGCCTCAGCACGACCACTGTGCTTTGCTTTCCCCGTTCGTTTCCGGCCTTGAAACGATGCATTTCTTCTCCCAGTCATTCAAATATGAGTCCGTAAATTTTCTTGAATGCTGACCGCTACCCCCCTGATGCTGCAACGCTCCTTTAGCCACCCCTGGTCTCACGTCGTCATTGGAATATGGCATAAATACCCGAATCCACACTGCACGCACGTCGTCACGGTCGATGTCATAGATCGTTCGGTCGACCCAAACACTGGAATAATACGGACAGAACGTGTGTTGGGTTGTAAACAAAAGACGCCCGCCTGGATCGTCAAAGTAAGTCGATATCTGCCTCACTGTGTCGTCTGAGTCGCAACGGTTTAAACATTCTAGTTGTTCGGCGGATCGGAAGATGCCTATGTACGCGAGATATCGTTCGTCGATCCCGCAACGCAAAACGCAACGATCACTTCCGTTAACCTTTCTCTATCACAATTCGCATCCTGTTACGAACGAATACAATATAGCCCGACGTCGCCCCAACAAACAATGTTCACGCAGACCGCAGAAATACAAGCTCGCATGGCAATGTGGCGGACAGTGACGGACAGAGTGGAGAGTTGGCTCGTGCAGAGGTTCGAGCAAAATGCCAAGTTGGGCAAGGCCGGGTTTTCGGACGTACTGAGGACAATGTGGGAACCAAAGCAACCACAGCTATCGCCAGGAGCACCATAGCCGCTTCTCGTGGTTTTTCGCTCTCATCACACTGCTGCATCAGAATAGTTTGTTGACACCCCTCATCGCAGCATTCCTAGACGCCATTACTCTTAGATTTGTCTAAAAATGTCGCAGAGACAATACACTTATGACTATTCTACTCATGTAATGTATCTCCCGGACCAGGAATCTTCCTAGGTAACCCACTACTGGATTCTATGTATACAATCTTGAAACGGGTGAGCAATAGAGTTGTGAAGCGCCCACCGAGTATATATCACACTTCCTGCTCATAGACTTCATCCCATCCAACAAAGGGATCTTCGGTGTCCCCCTTGTCGCTTTCGTCTTCATCGCCATCGTGTGCTGCACTGGGAAAGTCATTCCGAGATGCGGACCGGCGCGGGGACTGTTGGCTTCCTACTCCGCCACCACCTTCTTCTACTATCACACCCTCCTCTGTTTTATCATCTATCGAATACAGGTCGCTTTTCTCATCAAGGTTAATGTTCGGATTACCACCGTCCACGAAGAGATCTTTGAGCGCATCGTAATTGATCCGTTTGCTATATTTTGCATTCTTCTTGAGGAGGTTGCGGACTGATTCTGCTGCAGTTCTCCCAGACGGTGTAGACTCATCGCGAGGTTTCGCAATAGATTTTCGTCGCTGGAACGAAATGAAGCATGATAGAAACACGGAAGAAAGGTCTCGGAGAGGAGAGACGAACCTTACGACTTCTTGGGTGCTGCGTGCCTCCTTCCAATTGATCTGTTTTTGCTGTGAGGACTTCCTTGAGCGACATATTTCAATAGCGTGAATGGAAACTCACCAGCAATACCCTCCAAATACTCACGATTCATTTCTACCCATACACGCTCTTTGATTCTAATCTCTTCCTCGGATAGAAGAAAGCAATCGAGTTCCTCTTCGTCAAGGCCTTTGAGTTCATCGACTTCAGTAAAGTGTGCCTGGCGCCTTTCGTCTGCTTCATTGAGAGCTTCGGCAAGCATGAGACTTTGTGAATTTTGCAAGATCGTTGCCACTTCCTCCGCAAGAGCTTGGTCGACGGTTTCTTCAATTCCGTTAGCAGACTGAGTGGCTGCATCCGCAACACTAAAGCGAAGGATTGGGTCGATGTGTGCATAAGTCGTTTCTTCATCATCCTCGGGGAAGAAGAGGGGTGGAGGTGTTGTTGTGCCCACGAGGATCCCTTGATTGAAAAGTGCAGGATCTATCACTGGTGGAGGAAGTGCAACTTGTTGAGACGGGGGTTCAGCCTCGGCTCCCTCTTCCTCAGACGAGCTGTCCACCCTCTTCCGCTTTCCCTTCCGCTTCTTGGTCCTGGTCTCCTTGGGTTGATTCCCAGGTTGTTCTTTTTCCTTCTCCTCCCGTTCCTTTCCTTTGGTGAAAGCAGGTGGGTCCATCTCCTCATCCAACCATACCGTTCTGAAGTCTGCGAGTGTCAGTGCCCCACTGGGCGTCTTTTTGAATTCCTCGAGACGTTTCTTCAATGTGGTGTCCGCAATCTTGACAACCTGGACAATCTCCTCTACCGATCTCCGGAAATTATTCATGCGAGCAGCGAGGAGAAGGGCTGCGCCACATATACCGGCCGGACGTCGTCCTTTAGTGACCCAGTCCCGGTCAAAGCGCTGCACAAGACGAACGGCATCAGTGGCGACGCGGTGGGTCTCCTCGCCGAACTCAAGTAATGCAGCGAATCGGGAAATATAATGTGATGGATCCACAAGAGGAAGTCTGAGGTTGAGAGTTTGCACTAGCTGGAGATAGGTGTGGCCGAGCTCGAACACATTTACCTGGAAGGATGATGAAGAAGGCAACGACATTTGAGATGCACGATGTCATTCACCTGCAAAATGTCAGAGAAGTCTATGAGCATGTAGTTTCGCGTCTCCTTCTGTCTGCATGCGACATATAGACAAACGGCAGCTACATTGACGCTCCTTCGCCCTTTGGTGAACTTGTGCTCCACAGCAAGAGTATACAAACGTGTTGCGGCAAGTGCGACTACCTCGGAGAGATGGAGGGCTGTGGCAAGACTTTGGATCTTTCTACTAGCTGTTGAGGCGTCATTGCGGGGGCTCCCTCAAACATCTTACAACCACGGACCATTCGCAATTGTCTGCTCGCGAGATTCAGCGCTTCCCCTCTTACCGAAGGGACCGCTCATACGAGCGTGGGCTGGGCACGGCTAAGAGATGTGATTACAACCAGTGGATGACAAGACTCACTTGAGCCTTGTCCAACGTATGCCCCCTGAACCATTGCCGCGCCAGTAGAAGTTTCGCCGAAGGTGACCTCGGACACGATAGTGTTCTCTTCCACTACGGTCCCGCATTTTACACAGAATCCGTTGCCTGCTGCAGGATCGTATTCGATTACAGTACCCCCGCAGTCTGTGCAGACGGTCTGAAGAGAAGTGAGATAGTTTCGCGTGTGAGACGTGTGCGACACACCATCTTGGTTGTACCAGTTGGAAATGAATCGTATGGGACTAGACAAGACTTTGTTTTGGGTAGTGAAGTCTGTTGAAGAACATGGCCACGGTGCCAATAGTCCAAGGTATAAGCAGTGACGTTTGCGATCTGATGGTGACGGAGGAACACGGAGTCACGACAAGTCACACGTTTGCTAATAATGATCTTATCGTCCAGCGGTCTCCTCTATGGACGAGCTGGTACATCACTGTCTGCGTGAGCTGTCCTTTGACGGCGATCTTGGTGAGCCTCCTCTTCCCGGCGCCTATCACTGCTCGGGTCTTCGTGTTCGAACCCTCCCTCGCACATTTATTTCTCACACATGTTCATCGTCTAGGTTGCAATGTGTCCCGCCTGAGAGACTTTATTGCTGGTTTCTATTCCTCCCAAGATGACCATCCCCAGCACGTCGATGATGCATTCTGCGCCTTCGTGTGGTCACTCGTCGTGCAACAACCGTCCGTCCGGGTTGGCACTCTACCTCCTGGTTCCATCTCAGAAGTATACATCGCTCCCCAGACCAGTGCTAGACGCAAGGCCGCGGCCAAAGGCGAGGAGCTTACCGAAGGCGCACCTTCCTCCTTGGTGCTCGTCGAGGATGCTCGACATAGGCACTTGGAGGACCTGCGACGCGAGTATGGCGACCATCTGCGCATAGCAGTTGACCCCGAAACCTCCTTCGCTGCAATCACAGGTTCCCATATCAGAGTACGTGCGTATACTGGGTACAACAATGCTAGTCTGATCTTCCCGTAGCCCCCTAAGTTGAGCCCTATGGTGTACAGTGCTCTTCAGTTAATCACTCGGGGTCGAGAAGATGGCATCACGACTGTCGACCTCGGCCGAAAGACAAAATACGACCAAAAGACATGCTTTTATCTCATTAAACAATTAGTCGAACTTGGCCTTATGTATGCTTTTCTTCCCTCGACCGCACGTAGCTTTAATAACCCCTTGCAGTATCAAAGCACGCCGCGGCGGAGTCGGAAATCACATATGTATCCACAAATATTTTGTCGAACGCAGTCCACTTTGGCAACAGATTCAGGAAGAAGAGGCTCGGGATGGAGGCGAACATGTCAAGCCACGTGATACCGCAGACGAAACCATCGATCAAGATGGACCGCCACAAACCCTCTTTGATCCGATTGACTCCAGGCACCTCTCCAGTCTTCCGCTTATTAAGAATAGGGTCATCAAGCTACTCAAAGGATCCAAAAATCACATCCATCAGTCGAACAATTTGCTTATTGCGATCGTACGTGACCCCTTCGTATTGTCCTATTCACCTTCCTTCATCAAGCTCTAGGGATTCGTGCATCCAACTAAGACGGACCGGCGCTTTTTCCAGACCAGGCTGCGTGAGTTGATTCAGCAGGGCATCATCGAACGTGTCTTGGTTCCAAGCAACAAAACACGGGATCGCGCAATTAAATGCATACGTCTTGTGGCATCAGACAACAAGCTTCCAGAGGGTTCCGTAGTCGTGGGACAGGACGTAGAAGAAGACGAAAAAGATGCAAGTCTTGCAGAGGATGCTTCAGGTCTGTTTCATCGATAAGAATCTATTTCAAGCCTTGGTGAACTATGACCCTAGTTGGCCACAACGAAGTTAAGACGAATCTTACAATCCACAAGCAAGTGTCGAACATGCTTGAAGAAGCTGGTTCATCTGGTCTAACGCTTAATGTATGTAATCTGGGAAACCATCGCATGAGATATGATCTAATACTTTTTTTGCAATAGGAATTATGTGTTTCTCTCGGCAATTTTGACAAGCGCACGATCGAACTTCTACTTACTCGGGCATCCAACTGCAGACCGCCTGCTCATCTCGGTGACCTGGGCACCGTAGATCTCATGGAGACTTATGGTAGGGAGAGACGTCATCGATATTTCACATTTGCGGCATACAAATGCGTAATGGCGAGCGAACGACTGCAAGATACAACTACCTCTCTCGCCAACGTTGACCTGTCACGAGCCGGAGATTTTGCTGCACTCGACCCCAAGCACTTCTATAATACAACAGGAAACCTTCGTTCTTACCAAGACTCGTTCAAAAATATCGCGGCTGCAAAAGGCAAAAAGCGTAAAAGAGATGAAGAAGGGAGCAATGGAGAGGAGAGTGAACCACTCCCTAAGCGGAAGCGAGGTCGTCCCCGTAAAATGTCTGCGCTCACAGATGCTTCCATGGTTTCCCCGAAGAAACGTGGAAGACCCCGCAAGAACCCCTCCGCCAAAGATGGCAAAATTGAGAGTGTTGCATCTAGAGGGTCCCCGTCAAAGCCAACGGCGGAAGTTTATGTAGTGGAAGAAGGACAAGCAGTTGCAAGCGCCCATGAGCAAAACGGCCACCAATCAGCATTTGCTACTGCAGATTTCTCAAGCGCTATTCATCTTGCTAAACAGCCATCCTGTGTTTCGCCGGCAAGTCGACCATCAGGGAGGTGCAACGTCGAAACCGGGATCTCGCACCCAGCATCAGATAGAGGACTCGGTGACGTGCAGTCATATCAGTCAAATAAAACACCCTCCCGCCGTTCCTCAAAACGTGCCAGGACAGCTGTGCTCGATGCGAATTATCACTCAATTACCAAGCCAAGGGATGATGCAAGGCCGTTGGGTTCTCAATCATTGGAAGGAGATGGCCTGCAATGGAGGTCGTCGACTGTATCAGTTGCTCAACAAGAAGAGACCACTGGCATATCAGCTGTGAGTGCTTTCCACTTGTCATCCTGGATGGATGCTGACAGCAACTCGAACCAGATTCGTAATCCCATGCAGACGACTGGGCAAGAATCATCACAAACTCCTGGTCGCCACGTGGGTAATGGCGAGAAGCACAAAGATATAACCCTACCACCTGCCTCACGGTCATCGAAGCGAAGCCGAACCAATGGCAGTGGGAAATCGCGCTTCAATATTAACATTTCCTCTCTGCGGCGCGAAAACGAGCTTTTAAAAGTCATCGAAAACATGGGGGGAATCGCAAATATACAGTCCAAGGAAATTTTCGATGCGCACACAACACTCCTCGAGACCATGTCGCAGGCCAAGGAGCCGACCAGCGCACCCGTTGGGACCCGTCTTGATAAACGCACGGCGGAATCTACGCTTAATAACTTGGAAAATCGTGGTCGAATCAGGATGCTCAAGACTTCTCTCGTCGCTCCATCTGGTGTCAGTAGACCTGCTTGCTTAGTTTACCTTCCACATACTCCACAAGAGAAAGTCAACACTTTTCTCCGCCAACTCAGCCAAAGTGTTCCGTCAACGACTATGGCGTCTGTTAAAGTGCTAGATGAGCCTATCGAATATGGTTCGGGTGTCTCCTCGGCGCGTCATACGTCTCTTCCACTGAACTTGCTGCAAATTGAAGATCAGGACGAGAAGGAGGACGAGCGTTTGAAACAGCTATTTTCTTGCGACAGCAAAACGATCCGGGACGTTCTTTTGACTGAACGAACCACGGTGGCTCAATTGTATGGCTTCATTGTCGGAAAAGCATTACGGTTGCGACAGCTGCATCTTCATACCCTCGACCTTTTTCAACAATCCCCAACTTCCCCATTTGTCATCTCACAAGAACACAGAATCGTCGATATTTCGCACTTCCACCAAGATATAACGCTGGCTCTACATTGCTCACTCGTTGCCGTGGTCGTCCATGACGAAGTACTCGATCTTCTTTTTTCGGGCCAGGGGAAGCAGACACTTGTGAAAAATCTATCTCCGAATCTGCATACGTCCCTGGGAATTGGGAAGTCTAAGAATAGATCCCGGGTATTAGAGCTATTGGAGCTGCTGCGTTCACTCGATTTGGTGACCCCACTGGAACGTACCGAAACTCCTGATGCACCATTCAAGTGCTCCTCTCCGAATGGCGATAACATCGCGCTCCGGAATGCTTCATTGGAGGGTTGGAGTGCAAGCACCCCCGCATTAGCACCTCTGTTTTGGCGCTTTCATACTTGTGGATCACTCTACCTTTGGGCTCTATCCGAATCATCGCCGTCCTATTGGAAGGAGCACCCTACCCGCACGCCCACGGAAGGGGAGGCGTATTGGGATGAACTTCATAAGGTCAGCAGAGAGCAAGTCTATGCTCAAGCTGCGGCATGTCCTTCTGCTAGTCCACCAATGCCAGCAAAAGTGTGTGCCAGCCTGGGTCGATGTCTACGCAGAACGTCGTCTTGGGACCCTGAATATGCCCTGACATGGCACCAAAAGCGATACCTGGCAATACAAATGGACACGAAAACTAGCAGAACTCCTTTGAATGCAGAAGGCGTGGATGCAACGTTGGACCAGATTTGCTACGTTATCAGCGCTCCCCGTCAGGTCGTTGCAAATTATTTCACGGTTTCTCGAGAAAAACTCACGCGTGACCTCGAGAAAGCGCGGCTGAGAATCAAACGAAATCGGAAAGTGGAAGAAGCACAGAGTATCGAGGCGAAGTCGGCTTTGCGTAAAAAGGCAGAGGAAGCGCGCGCCCAACGAGAGCGGGATTGGGACGACCTTCTTCGTGAGCTTCATCCCGAGCCTGTGAAAGGCACATTAGCTGTTCGTATCCGCGCAGTGCGAAGTCGTTTCATACAGTCCACGATCACAAAAGACCAGCCGCACTGGGAGAACGAAATTCAAGAGGCTGTCAAAGAGGCGCGGCTAGTATCGAAGAAAATCGTATCACAGCCAAAGGCAAAGTTGGGTATCGATGTGCACATGCCTGCTGCTGGGCCGCCTCCTGTAGTGCCCAACCCTCCGGAGAAATCGATCGAGTTCTTGATTACTCAGCAGGGTCCGCCCATCACACAAACAGTGAGCGTGAAGAAGAGAGGAAAGACAAAGGAAGAAAGCGAAGGTACGTGAATTCACGGCGGTTCCTTCTCTGCACTTAAATTTACTTTAGCTTCACGACGGCCGAGGTTCCATTGGACACGGGAGTTCGATGAGCTAGCGCGTGATGCCTCTGCCATTATCCGAGCGCGATGTCGGGCTTCCAGACTCGACTTATCGGCATTTGATCAAGTATTTCCAGCAGTACCCAGGAATTCGGTCAGGCAGCGCATCACGCATCTCAGAGACAATGCTGCTGAAGAACTGTATATGAAACGTTTGGAAGACCAGTGGTATTCAATCTGGTTGCAATATAGAGGAACGCCCCATCTTCCCGACGAAGATCCTGGCAGTCCTTCTAATTTCAATCTGATAAACCACATCGAATTCCTTCGGAAACATGTGGATAAGAACGCATTGTGAGTGTCAATATACTCATATTTTCTCACCAGCGTAACTCAACAACGATCAGGCGGGTGGGATTCGTGGAGCGCGAGGCGCCAAGCAAACTGGTCACTTCCGTCGAAGAACTGCATAACTTTTACGAGGTTGAAGAAGATATTGTGTCTGCGCCAGCATGGGACTTCATGTGGGGTACGACGGTCGAGGAAGGCAGGGAGAAACAGTTTCGGAGCCAGGCATTTACAAAAGATCCTGATATCATGTACGAGAGTACGAAGAACGAGAAGGTGCAACTTGCGGAGGCAGCGTTGAAGGCATGTGCGCTTATTATCATTGTTCACGCCGATATTTATGTATTCGAAGATGGTTTTCGGCACTCCTAGCGAGCTCTACGATTCCGATAGTGCTACATGCTTACTTCGTAGCGCCGGGGACCAGTGTGTCTCTGTTGCGAGGTCCAATCTTTTGCACCAAGGGGTGCTGTCCAAACTTGTACGAGATCCGAAGAAACGAAGGCCAGGTAGGATGCTCAAGATCTCAGAGGCGTAGGTAACAATACATACACTGGTTCGGAGATGTTGACAAAGGATTATATAGCAATCTCAACGGCCTTAGCGGGCCATTTCCTCGAGACTTGTTCCAGGATGCCGTTTCGCTGGAAGACGTAGCTGTTGAAAGGGTAGTGGATGAAATGGAGTGGCCTTTGATTGCCTCAGAAGGTGACATTGCTACGTTATTGCAACTCATTTCCGAAGACCAGGTAAGCAAAAGTCCATCACTTTACTTTGGGCACTTAATATAAGCCTCTAGGTTGATTTTACTGTGGATTTATCCCAGTCACGAGCTGCCCGTCAGAAGATCGACTGGAATAGTAAGAGGGCAGGTAAAGCGGTTTCAATCACATCGGGACGTTTAAGTTTTTTGACTGACTGAACAGATGACGAGGATATTGAAACTAACATACGATTAAGGTTTTCTCGTACGTCCGTCGTAGGTCCAGGCGGGAATCAATGCCCCGAGAGTCCCATTGTTGAACCCGAGCCCAATACATTAGGACAAGACATCCATGGCACAACACTCGATGGGAAAGAAGCTGCATGCACCCTCAAAACAGAGACCGGGCTTATCAACTGTTCTGCATGTATCAACACAGCTTTTGCAACATTTACATCTAGCCTCGGCCTATCAGATCGCGATCTTGCTCATCGAATCCTTGGTCACGCACGTAGCTCGAGGGAAACTGCATTCGACAAAGCAGCGTGTTTGGTATGTTCTCGCCTTCCTCCAAGTTGTGTTGACTAAGCGTTGTAGGGGCTGGAGGTTGGACTGGAACAACACATCCTTGGGCTTGTTCATAGGATGACTTTAACATCTCCTCCTATATTGCTCTGGACATATTTCAATGCCCCACTGCTAGTGGCTGCAGACTACTGTGGCGCCTGGAGTGTGATTGTGTCCGATAGCCCCTTGACACTCATTGCCCCTCGACGATGGCTTGATATTCGTGGATACAGACTCGACGGCCCATGGAGGGCAGCACAGCAAGCTGTAATCGGCGTGGTTTTCTTGCACCCAGGCATTAGCCAGGTGAGTGTCATCCCACGTCCAATTTTTTGTACTAACGTTATCACTCAGACTGAGCTGCGTTGGCGACTGCGAGCGGTATACGATAGACAGGAGATCGTCGACCTTCTCTCGTCGCTACAGGAGGATAGTGTCCTGGAGTGTCGAACTGACGCAAGTGTGGAAACCATTCAAAGTCTACCTGGGTGGCTCAAGACGATCGACAACGAAGAAATAGTTTTCTGGTTCATCGCAAAAAATCACCATTGGTATCAATTTTGACGGCTTTCTATTGCGGGTGTAATTAGACTCACCTTGTTAGTATCATTATTACATTCACGTTACTACGTTTGTCCAGCCAGGGTTGGGTGTCCTCTCCTCTTGTATTATCGTAGCGAACCATTTCAGGGAGGCCCGCAGGTTTTGCAATTTTTGTGACGCCAGAGGACCAACTTGAAGGGTTGGCAAGTACTTGTTCCCAGCTGCTTATGTGAGCGATTCGCAAGGGCGGGCCGAAGTTTAACGTTTAGTCCCTAAATGATTTCGCGCCGCGACGGAAATCACAACTTTACCAGACTTCCAAGTCGCACTTGGTCGCTGAGGAAGGTCGCATCGGCCAAACAGAAACCATATATTTGTCCACGGCGGCCTCTTCTGGTTCTAAGTCTGTCACTTTGTCACATAGCATTCATCAGCGATCAATCATGAGGACGACTACGATCAAAGCTGGATTTTTTTAGTTGAGCCACTTGTCGCCATCCACAGATCGCACTGCACGCGCACTGCGGCGGTATTCCCATCGAAGTGGAACTCGCCATGACGACTTCGAGAACCTTAGAATACAGTATGTTTAGCCTAATGCGATTCACCTCTCCTTTGCATCTTCCACTCAATCTTGACTCGTAGCTGCAGCCCGGCAGGACCGACTTAGCAGGCTGACCGCTCTTTAGTCCGTTTCTCAAACGAAATCTTGGTATTTCATTCGCCTGCCCTAGAGGCATTACAGTTCATTTTTCTGTCCAAACATTGGTACGTCCGAGTCGGAAATGCCTACCGCATTCCTCGAGGCACACTGCGTTCGGCGGCATCTGACTCCCTCCCTCGAATCAGCTGCTCATAGTCGACCATGCGCGCCAAGGACCTT